>JARJDT010016194.1:0-15609 GCA_030264655.1 Leptusa sp. GC000079
TTTGGTTGTTTACCACAAAAGATGGGAGAGAGACAATGTTTGTTTATGTTACATATCCAGAGAGATTCCGATTTATAGGAACATTTTTATAGGGATGATAGAGGTCCACGAAATAAGCATCTTTTTCTTATAAAGCCATGTCCGGAAAAGCTTTCCTTCGTAGCTACAGGGTTTTCAAAGTCATCCCCAAAATTTACCTTTTTCTAATTATATCTATTTAATGTTAGTGTAAATTTGTAATTATAATACCTAAAGAATTCATTGGTGTCATAAAAATCTTAATTTTAATAAGTAATTGAATTTTAGAAATTTAATTTATTATTAAATAATTATGTTGAAACCGCATCAGTCCATTTTTTTCAAATTATCTCGAGAACGATGAGAGTTACGAGAAAGATTGAGAAATCCAATTATGTAGAAAATTAAATTTGCCACCCAGTTGACTAAAAAAATATGGGGTAATTGAACAAAAAGTTAGGAGCAAAAAGTACGGAAAACACGCTACAACTGGCGACCTCTGGCGGAAAATTTATTTTCGGTATAACAGTATCAAGTGATGTCCTATCAATAACATATGTGCAAAATTTCAGCTACCTCGATTGAATGGTGTACAAGTTATAAAGAATAACGTACATTTTGGGGATGATTTTTAACACCCTGTAGCCACGAAAGAACGCTTTTCCGGACATGAGTTTATAATAAAAAGTTGCTTATTTTATTGTTCTCTATCACCCCTGGAAAAATGTTCAAATAATTCGGAATCACCCTGTAGATGCTATAGTGTTCACAAAATAGTGCGTACATACGGACATCACTTCAAAAACAACTTATTTTGATCCAGGGAACCTCAATTCGTAGAGATCCATTAAAATAACGATATCGAAAATTTTCTTGAATATCTATACTCTAGTCTACGACCACGAAGTAAAAATACCCCGGCGAAAAACATTTCTGTACTCTATTATTCAGTTTCGGTTTCAGCGTCTCGCTTCGTGTTATAGGTATGGTGTATCGAGTCTGAGTATGGCTAGTGTTTAATGTTTATTTATAGTTCCGAGTGGCCACTCGGTATGATCATTGCACATGTAATATATACAGGGTGTATTTTAACCGATATACGTAGATGGCAACTTTCCTTATATCATTTTTAAGCCGGTATCTGTATTATTATATCATACAGGGAGTTTTGCTTCATGGGGATCTCGTAAATCGAAGATTCGATGTCGGTTAAATTGGGGTAAGGCTGCAGATGTTGATCCTTTTTCATTATTTGAAAAGAAGCAATAATTATCTCATTTAGTTTAGAAGCGTCTAGTGAAAAACAAAAAAAGAGGACAATTTATTTTTTAGCTGTTAACTAAAATAACATAATTCAATTCCACGTAAAAAAGTGCCTTAACCATGTCTTTGATAAATTCTATCAGCATAATTAATTTTTGAGGTATCTGCTAAAAATGAGTTTGATTTGTTTTTCACTAATAGTTTCTAAACTAATTGAGGTAATTTAAACCTTTTTCAAATGAAACTGGATCAAAATCTGCAAATTTTCCCAAATTTAATCGACTTCGTATCTCTTTAGGTTTACGAGATCCCCATGTGGAACTAAATCACCCTGTATAGCGAATTCAACGTGTTAATATTATGGTGTCTGCCATGAATGTCAAGTACCAACTTTGAAAATAGGAAAACAGTATGATAATGTGCGTTTGGGATAAAAATGAAAATATGCTACTTGTCGTTTTGGCGGGCGACTTGAGTCTTTTTGTGAATTGCCAGCTTTAAATGTATTTCAGCCTCGTACGAGTTTTAGTCGTTTTTCACCATTGCCGAACGTGAACGGTCTTGTATCAAGAATAGAGCCAACGATTTTTCCTAGTGGCACGTACCGTTTATATTCATATTCTTGCTCCTGCTACATGTTATGTTTTAATTTGTGCATTGTAAACGGTTATCAATTCTTTTAATAATTAAACAAATTTATTTGATTTTGTTCTACTATTTTGTGCATCGCTTGTTCTTGCTTAATTTGTTTAATTTAATATGCTAAATCTTAGCTGAAACAAGTTTTAGTTTTAACGTTGCTGTAGTGTATATTAGTGTGTGTTTCGATTGCGAATGCAGCGCGTGCAGGAATGATGAATGAGTATGTTAACATTCACATCAACTCTCAACTTATTACACATCAAATAAAACTCTCCTAACAGTTTTGAAAGCAGATGAATTCAATAATAACGTGCCTTACTTGCGCCTTTCCAGGCTAAACACGAAGCTATGATTCTATGGAACGTGCTAATAATAAAATAGATAATATTTACGAAAATGGTGGATTTAACATCGACCAAGTGATTGCCATCAGCGACAATAAAAATGTAAAGGACAAGAAAGTGGCGCGGCGAAGATGGGCGATTTTGGCAAAAGCACTCAAGGTTTGTCCCACTCCCTTAAGCTAAATTTTGGACTCTTCCAAAGGTGATGACTATTCTAGAGCCCTGCGGGAAGCGAACCGTCGAGTCCTACCGATGAATGTTCAGTTCGTCGCATTTCTTCTTTTATGCTATTGTCCACGCAGCAACTAGATAACGTCAACGTGCACTTGCAACATACTGACGACTCCAGTATTCTCGCCCAAATTAAAAATCGAACATGGTACAAGTACTTAATGCATGTGGCCGACGATGATTTCTACGTCGTTGTGGGTCATCGGATTCGCACTTTTTCTGCCGAAGATCTTATGGGTTTCAATAACACAGGCAATGTGTGTATTTGGCCCTCTGAAGAGACCCTCACTTATTATCTTGGTGCCAATCTCCATTTACTGAATGACAAGTCTGTGTTGGAGTTGGGTGGCGGTATGTCCTGTTTGGCGGGCATGATGAGCGCCAAGTATGGACGAGCTCGCAGCGTCCACCTTACTGACGGCAATAAATTGTCTGTTGACAACGTGAAGGTCAGTCTGGCATGCAATGAGTTTGCGTGCCCAGTGAGCTGCACGGTGCTGAAATGGGGTCAAGACATCGTCGACGTGCAATACGACGTGGTGCTGTGCGCCGACTGCCTCTTCTTTGACGACGCTCGCGCTGATCTGATTGCGACGCTCTGGGAGTGTCTCGCAACAGACGGCATCGGTCTTATAATGGCCCCCAAACGCGGCCAGACGCTTGAGAATTTTATTAGTCAATGTAAATTCAGGGGATTCAGATGCAAGGAACTCGTAAACTACGATCGCACCGTGTGGCAGATGCATATGCTCTTGCTTGCGAATTGTGATTATGATGATAACATTCATTATCCTATTCTTTTAGAAATGACCAAAGTGTAAAAGTGGCCTTAGGGATTCCACAAATTATATATCACTAGCTAGAAATGTAATATATTTCATAATCAGAAGATTTAATTAAATAGGCAGAATTAAGGTTAAGTATGTTGACGCCATTGTAGGTTACAAATGTAACAACTCTATTTTATTACAATCTTTGATCATAGGGGTGCGAATAAACACTTTTGGACAAATTGTATTTTTTGTCTTATACTAGTGACATTGCATGCACACAATGCAGGGCTGTTTGAATATTCATATCTATTAACCTCTGCTATACCCCATACACGCATTGAAGTCGTTCACTCCTCGAGTTCTCTGGCAAATATTTTAAAATAAAAAAAATATCAATGAAATAAATACTTCAGAAAAAATGCCGTCAGTTTGAAGTTTGTGTTTTCTCGTTAATATTTTAAAATATTTGCCTTCAAATTATTACCATTAATGGGCAACACATTCAGCAGTACACAAGTGAAGATAGCACTTGGACCTTTAGGAGTGGGGGAAAACTGGTCCGGCTTTTTGTAGATAAAATCGCCTGTCACTACTTCTAGTTGTTTACGATGGTAAACGAGCGACTTCAATGCATACACGTTACTGTGATAGGTAAACAAAATTAACAGACTGCAGCGCCAGTGGCGAAATTTGAAGCTTCCAAATAGACATAATTTGAATTTAAATTCACAGTAATTATATAAAACTCGTGTACGAAGTGAAAGATATGTGTTGTTTTGCGATCTAAGACAAAAATCCTAATGCCTAACAACATTTTATTTCAGATTTTCAACTATTTTGAAAATCGAATTATGTCTATCTGAAAGCTTTGGGTGACGCCACCGTCTAAATTTTTTTCGCCTATAGTGATTTCGCCAACTAGATTTTGAAAATTGGGCGACACATGGGCGGCGATGGCGCTAACTACTATCGCGGTAACGTGAATGGGGTACCGATACATCGCTAATTATTAGGTGACACAACTACATGGTACATTTTGAATGACTATATTTAACATTTTTAAATTGCGTATGCCATCCGAGTTGACAAGCCGGCAAAAATTTATAGACTAACATTTTGTGAAAAAAACTTGTTTTCAAAATGTTTCGCTAATCTTCAAATACCTATAGCAATTGTTACATTAAATTTATTGGAAAATAATGTTAATTGTTAATTTTCAAAATCTAGTTGGCGAAATCACTATCATAGTAACTTGAATAGGGGGTATAGTCTGAATATTAAATGCGGGCAATTGTGCGGACCACAAAATACTGAGTTGCCATATTCAATTCAAAGACAGTTTCAATCAACTAATTAATTATTTAAATATGTATCACATTTTCTGTAACATTAAATAAACTTCAATCCTATAAACATATTCACGATCAGTAAAGATACGCCAAATTAAAGACATAAGGCTTGATTTCAATTCAGCAGATATATTTTAGGTAAGAAAATGTTAGAAGCGTCGACCACATTGCAAACATTGCTAAAGGAATGTATCCAATATTCAACCAACAACAGTCATGGTGGGTTGACTGCTTGGGATCGGACGTCTTGTGACTCGGTACTTCCGTTGGTAGAGAAATGGGACGTAAACCCAGTCGCAGGTGCCGGTCCTGTGCCGGGTAGTCAACTTTTCACTACTCACAAATATTCTTCTTAACAATTTTATTGCGCCAAATGTAATGCGAGTGAAATTTAAACAATTGCGATCGACCAATTGGAGTCCTTCAATTTAGTGGATCGCAATTCTCGCTATTGTTTTATTGCATTTCACTGTCAATCATATTACTTTTGGTTGCAACAAAATGCAGCTATTGTTAAAGTCTGTATTTGTTATTACCTGAAAATATTTTATGAAACTGACATTGGTTAATTCTAGTTTAATAGAGCCTACTTGACTAATTAACATAGCCTTCTTAAAAAATCTCAATCGTGAATGGATTTTGTAAGTCGTTTATTTTTTGTTATACAACATTTCTCTTCGTGTAGTGTGTGTTGCTAAAGTTAGGAACGGAATTCGATTATCATTTGAGGGTAGTATACATATACTACCTATCTAGTTTTTAATTATCTTTTTTCTAGTCACGAAAATGTTTTTCAACGATACAATATTTAGATGTTCATACAATATTTAAAATCGCTGTTGTTACATATCTTTTACTTTTATTTGAGCCTAATGACCCAGCGACAAGCTGGTTGGCATTTTTTCGCCAAATGCGCTGCAACAATATGTATTGTGGTTCGAAACGCTTTCAAAACTCGGAGCGTATTCGACGTGAAAAAACATTATTAACCACTTGTACACGGTGATCGTATAATAATGATGACCAGTTGAATTTTGCGCCGTGAATAAATGTCAAATTAACAGGATTTGTAAGTAAGTTAGTATTATTTACGGCGTGAAATTCAACCAGAGAATTCAACTGATCTTCAATATAATCGATTACCCTCTACTGCAACTTGAAAAAGATAAGTGAACAAATTTAGAGAGCGATAATTTGCTCGTGCACCAGAATTTAAGAAAATGCTCATAAATGTCCTTAGAAATGTAATTATCAGGTAGACGCATTTAATTTACACTCATACCACATTAAGGAGAATACCTACAGCTTGATTTTATTTTTGGCGTCTAGTAGGCGTTGGAAGCTGTTGTTAGACACACTTTCAGGATGTATCTGACATTAATTAAATTATTATTACCTTCAAACTCCTACTAACGTCGATACACCTTCCATCTTGCATTATAAGTATATTATTTTTGTCTATACTCGTTCATAATAAACGGCAAAATATCTATTCGTACTTATGGACTGCGAATATCATGGAGGTAGTAGGCCATGTAACTTCTTTTAACTATGGAGGGAATTATGGAGATGGTGCCACAAATTGCAACAAACGCGGTTAATATCAGAACAAATTTCAAATTTGACCAACTTCAGATAAATGTGAAACGGAGTTTCATGGCCTACTACCTCCTTGGCGAATACATTTAGTAATGTACTTCAAGTTGGCTGTGAGTTTATTTTGGATTCGAATTTTTCTAATAGAACGATGGGTATGAGTGAATGCAGAGAGTGCACATTAGCCATAGTCTAATTATGAAAAAAAATGTCATCAAATAATTAAGGCCCAGCCACCTTGAGGCGCAATATAAAGTATAGTCCCGATGTCATTTTAAAGTGTGATTCAATACAAGGAATGTGTCACCAATGTTATTACCAATGTTACCAATGTTATAATAAATATTAATTCTAAACTTAGCGACTGTTTTGGAAGAGTATGTCCCTGGATTAGCTACAAGGTGTTCCGGCAAGAATGAGCCACCGAACACTGGCAGATACTTGAGCAAAAACTGAGTCGAAAAGTCAAGAGATTTCGAGGCAAGAGCCGCTGGCATTTTCTAGTTAGAAGCATTTCAAGTTGTCAAACAGGGCGGCAGATTCAAAATTATCTTAGGTTAGTGTGTACCATTGTCTTAAATGAAAATTCAACAAATGTCATTGATAATGGTATACAGTTGACCAGTTAGTTTTGATATATTACTTCGTGGTCATACCTATAGACTAGAGAAGGATACGTGAAAATTGATGTGGTCACCACACGACTTCGTGGTCACATAAGGCGAAGCTTGATTACGAAGTCATGTGGTTACCGCACCATTTTTACTTCGTGGTCGTATAGAGTATAGCTATTCATGAAAATTTTCGATGTCGAGATTTTGATGGATCGCCACTAATTGAGGGTCCCTGAATTCATAAAAGATTTTTTGAAATACGGACGTACTAACGCACTATAGTATTGTGAACACAATAGCTTCAAAACCGCTGATTCGATCGAGATAAGCCAACAACTAGCAACTGAGACAACTCGCTTCGCTCGTTGTCCCAGTTGCCAGTTACCTCAGAAATTTGAAAATCCAATCATTACCTGTCTATGACCACGAAGTCATATGGTGCCCACAATAGACACAGGGATGCATAGTTACGTTGTTATGGTTGCCATGGTTACGCTTACAGCAATCAATAATAATGCAAGCATTTAAATAGAAAATTGCAAATTTGACAATGCAAAAGGCATTTTAGAGAAAAAAAGTCTTATGGCAAAAGTGGTGCAGAACTGAATTCTCTAAAAGATTGTCTCTATAAATTTTTTTCGAAAAGTGCAGACGGTCAGAGATATGGTCATTTTAAATTTTCAATGACTTTTTTTTGAGGTTAGGGATTTTCCGATCTTGCCCAAAATCTAATCAGTTCTATTCCCAATGGGTATCCTGTAAAAATTTCAGCTCGATCGGATCCGCAGTTTAGACGCTATCGTGTTCACAAAATCATGCGTACATACATACGGACATTTTTTAAAAATCACTTTTTTGGATTCAGGGGACCTCAATTTGTGGAGATCCATCAAAATCTCGACATCGAAAATTTTCATGAATACCTTACTTCCTAGTCGCTATACGACCACGAAGTAAAAATCATATTGAAAATGTTAAATTGGCATATCTCAAATACAGGTAATGATAGAATTTTCATATTTCTGAGCCGACAACTGAATTGTTCCAATGTAGATAAAGCCTTGATAAACCCTTATAGCGGCTTCTTGTAATCCAACAAATACAGGATGAACTAAAAATGCCGGATTTCCTCTCGTGGAGGCATTGGGGAACATTAGTAGAGCATCGGAAAAATGTTTTTAATAAGATTTTTATTCATTCTCCTTAGATATTAAACTTTATGTTAAACGTAAACTTGGCAACATCGCTTCGTCCGTGTTAGGAAAAATAAATTAGACACTAATCAATTAAGCTTAAAATGATTAAATAGCTGGTATTTAAATAATACATTAAATTATTACAAATTCAATTGTTGCAAAGTTAAGGTATGCCAAGTTAAGGGCTAAAAAACATTAGAATTTGTGATTTTAAATCAGCTATTTTGTCGAATTTATGAGTATAGGAATAAATTCTTTGAATTGGGCGTTCATTATTAGCAATAATATAAGATTCAAGCATAAAAAATTATCAAAATGTTGCTAATTGGCCGATTTAAAATTGAATCTTCAACGCTTCATATCTAAGAGGAATGAATGAAAAGATTTTTAAAAATATTTTTCTGGTGTTCAACTAACGGTCCTCAATGTTTCCACGAGAGGAAATCCAGCATTTTTAGTTCACCCTGTATATTCATTAAGTATGAAGTAGTGAGGATAAACTCATATTGTATTCGTATACGGTCACCTCGCGAAAAATCGGCAAATATTTCAATTTAATTTAGACGTTTCCCAAACAAAAACAGATTTTGAACTATATAAGTCTTAATAAAACCAAAAGAAAATGTCCTCGAACTCTGCCAATGGATTATAACGACCCTCAGAGAAGAACATGATTTTGCGATGGAAATGACAAAAACCTAACCTTTATAGAATTAAACGACGTAAAGCGACAATATTTCTTGAATATAAAATTTGCATTAAATCACACTTTAAACTGGTCGTAGGAAAAGTATCGTACATAACGTGAGTTGTAAAGGTATTACACACTTGCGAAATGACTCTTTCGCTTCGTGTGTAATATCCTATTTACAACTCGCGTTTTGTAAAATACTATTATATACTTCGCATTCTATAAGATTAAAATGGTGCCGCATTTCTTGGACTGCAAATGATTTGTTAACATTAATTATTGAATAAACATTAGAAATGGCAATAGTGCAAAGTTACTTAAGTCCTAAACCATTCGCATTTGAATTGTTTGAGTTTCAGAGAGCTTTAAAACGAAACGCTTTAATTCCACACATCACGCCCTCACGACAAAAACTTGACGCAGGTTCAAGCGAAAAGCTCAACAAACTGCACAGTGCACACCGGACTGCAATGGGAAATGAAAATCGCAGCACATCGAATTTTATGTTGTTGTTTATGCCGTTTGCGCCGCGTGTTCGGCTTAGTTGGCGCAATTGGCAATAACTTAACCGACGATGCTAATAACAACAATGCACTGCACACTCATGCGTGCTGCAAGTGTACTAACATCCTTTTCTTCTTCTCTTCTTGCAGAAACAAAATGTTAGAACTATGGCGGAAAAGATTGAACATCAGCAGTCTGGGTTTACGGCACGAAGATCCGCGAGTGTTCGTTATGTCGCAGGTGAATAATTATTTCTGTTTTTCATCGTCATTTATAGATGGAATCGATCGCTTTAATGGCTTGTTATAAATCAATCACTGCGCTCTAACTCTTCTTAGCATTTGTTTCTAAATTGAAAACTAAGAAGTGAAGTGAATTGCCAATAATGCAATAACTTATAGACTCCAAGAAGCAAGTTTTATTGGATCATTGACTTATTGCTATTCCTTTTCTTGCATTCCAACTTGTATATTTCTGTTGCTTGTTATTTGTTGACTGTGGGAAAAAGTTCAAATTCTTTTCAGTGGCAAACGAAACAAAAGGCGAACGCGTTCTACATGTCCTACCGAATATTAATAACTGTTTATCTAGTCATCGCATGGATTTTGTCAATTATTGACGAAGAACATCTGAATGAACCGTACCCGTTCCATTTGAAATGGTTTATTTATCTTACAAATTGGGGTTTTACATTTTGTACTTTACAAGCTGTCACGTGTACGACAATGCTCTGTAACCGATATTTCAAGGAACGCAATACCGGTATGGATAACTAATATAAAATAATTTGAAATTAGAGCTATAATGCTTATATTAGGAATTTGAAATAAAAAT
This sequence comes from Leptusa sp. GC000079, assembly GCA_030264655.1. Taxonomy (NCBI): domain Eukaryota; kingdom Metazoa; phylum Arthropoda; class Insecta; order Coleoptera; family Staphylinidae; genus Leptusa; species Leptusa sp. GC000079. The sequence continues at coordinate 10,056 of JARJDT010016194.1, forward strand.
TTGGATTTTGGATATCTCCAAATTTATGAGTTAATTTTAAATTAAAGGACGACTAAGGTTTCACGAGATTTCGACAAAATTCGAGACAGGATCAAGACAAGACCCGGTCTCGAAAAATTAATACTACAAGACAAAATTAAGTTTTTCAAGTAGTAGAGAAGAAATATCGAGAAATTTCGAGATATAACGGGAAATTTCAAGAAATTTAAAGAAAATAAACAAAAACGCAAGACAAGAAATCCAAATTTCTTGTCATGGGTACAAGACAGGAAATTCAAGAATATTCAAATTGGTCTCGTAAAACCCTAATCTCGACAAAATTCGTGACAAAATCAAGAGAAGTTGAGTTGAGTTTGTCAAGAGTTTTGAAGATCAAGATTTTTTTACAAAAATTCTCGATTTTTGGCAGAAATCTGAAAAATAAAATAATCAAATGAAAAGAAAATGTGTACATCATTTAAAATCACCCTGTATAACTTTATTTAATAATTAATGAATGCAATAAACAATTAAAAAAAACAAAATTGGCGGATATCCTGTTAATCCGGATAGAAATCTAAATCGCAGCTCTAACACCAAATAATATTGTTTTATTTTTTTACATCAAAAACATAATTGTAGGAGTTGTCAACGATCAAGAAGATCAAACCACATTATGGCCATACAAATTTTATTGGGTTTGTTTCACGGTCAGTCTGGATCTGGGCATAGCGATCACGTTACTTTACTGGATAGTGATCTTCGATCGTGCGTTTGATTTACCTGATGCCGACCCGAGATGATCAAATTTAATTTTATGTGTTTCCAGCCCATTCGATGACAGTGGATTACCTCAATGTCATGCTCCATTGTACGAACAGTGTAGTGATGCTGTTTGAATTATGCGTGGTTAACCATCCGGTCCGGTTATTACATTTCTATCTGCCAGTATGTTCCGGTGCGGCGTACACGTTGTTTAGTTTGTTTTATTATTTGGCAGGAGGCACTTCAAGGTACCCCTCAATCAACAAATTGAAAACAGTGCAATTTTGACAATGAACATTAAATTGCAGACTAGATGAACCAACCATTTATCCAGTAGTGGATTGGCGAAAACCCATTCCGACTCTTTTGGTGTGTCTGGGCGCTTGCGTCCTGCTGGTGCTCATCCACTGCGTAACTTACGCATTCTTCAAGATTCGAGTGACAATCGCGGAGAAACTGATGAAGACTGAGGACAGCGCGAACATTCCAGTGCAGGAGACTTTCAAAGGCTTCGACAACGATTGTTTGGCCAACGACACCGTCTAGTCGAATACCGAAATCCAAGCGAATACAGCTCGCGATCAGTTGATTGATCGGTGTATTATGCTCGTAAGTACACAATGACTTTGCAGGTAGCTGAGATTTCAATGCGGCAGCAGCCGGTTGCCAGGCTGCCACTTTGTTTGAAATTTTAACTAACGCAATTTGTTGCTTGCAATTTATCACGCTGCAGATATTTATATTATTTAAGAACATTTTGCGATTTTACAATGTGTAAATCGATTGTTGGCAATTTTTACCATAAAATTACAACCTAAGAACAAAAATAAGTAGGTAATAAATAAAGAGTGATAAGTTATAAAGTCTGTAAAGTTCCTCATGGTAGTCATTAGTCATTAAGGCCTAAATTTACTTGTTTGTTTGTCCAATCCAAACAAAATGTTAATGTCGATCGTAATAATTATACAAAATAAATAATATATAAATTTCGTTACCCACACACGACTTTTAATTTTATTTGCTTCCGTAACGGTTTTCAGGGGGGCCCAAATTGTCTAAAAATCTGTGTTTTCAGTGGGATTTAACAAGACTCTTGAAATTCAAGAAGTCTTGTCTTGAATTTTTGTCAAGATCAAGACAAGACTAAGAAAATATCAAAATCAATAATCCAAGACAAGACAATATCAAGTTTTTAAGAAATTTTATAGATAATAAATAAAAATCGCAAGACAAGATACCCAAATTTCTTGTCTTGATTTTTCGAGACAAGACAAGATTTCTTGTCTCACGAAACCCTAGTTTTCAGACGTTTAATTCTTAAATAAGTGGGCCCTAAAACATGTAGATCCGTCTCTGGATTTGCCTCAATTTTATTAGGAAATTAGACAAATAGAAATGGAAGAATAGAAGATTACATCACCTCCAGGAAGCTTACAGAAGTTCTTTATTTACGCTACCGACCTACCTACTTGAAATCTTGCTCGGAATAGAAATGTTAAGATGATGTTTGACTGTTATGGATTTTGGGTCCCAAAAAAGTGTGCAAAACAGAAACAACAAAAACTTATTTTTATCAGATCGGCGCAAAAATTATTCGGTACCCGCATCAGCAGATCGGTGATTGGTTCACACTGCTGTTTATCCAAAATGTCATGCCGTGGGTGAACTAGATTACTGAATTAAGTGTATTTCTAACGGTATGTTTACAATCCCATTTAGATAAAGACATAATAACGAAATTGAAAGAACAAAACTGGCGTCTTCCTGCTCTGTGGCAAGCCCAACACCATAGCTCTTTCTCGCCTGCACCAATATTAACAAATTTGAACTGTTGGCTTGTTCGATCCAGCTGCTAATCGGGTACCTGTACCTGTTCGTCTTAACTTAAGACTTAACTCCGTCTTTGTTCATTTGGTTAGTTAAGTTAAGTTGAGTTGCGTTGAGTAAATGTGTATGTGGTGTATTTGATTTGCGTGTGTATGAATTGAGGTCCAAGAGCTGCGAGTGCTATGTGCTAACACTGCGCCAACAGTGAGCCAGCGACCACCGGCACGGCACGTAGTTACCTTGAGTCTCGAGAGCACCAGCAGCACAAGGCAAAGAACGAAGAAGAGCGGTCGCACGGTCGCAAACTTCAACTTGTACTTACACGACGAGGACGACTTGGACTTGGCGTATATAAGTACCAACTTCCAAGTTTGAAGCCGACCAGAAACGCATTAAACCACATTAAACCATCGGCGGACGTCGAAGTCGTTGGTCAGTCGCCGCGCATCGCTCACGTCACATCGACATCGGCAACGACATCGAGTTCGCGAGCTTGCGAAAAAGTAGTTTTACACCACGCGCAGGAGAGTGTTGCTGTGGCGGGTTGCGGGTTCAATTGTGCGGTGCGGCGTGCGTCGACTGTTGTTGTTCCATCCGCACATATCGAAGTTAAGTTGGAGCCGAGTGGGCCTGGCTTCCAGCCGGTAGTGCTTTGCTGCCGAAGACGAAAGGCCTCAAGGGGCCATCGTCATCATTATTGAGCGCAGAACAACGAAATGCAAGACGCGCATATGTGTGTTAGTTGTACGTGCGCTGAAAGGCATTGATGCGGAGTGCATGTGCGAGCCGCGACCGCGAGTCCGGCGGCGGTAAAGCAGCCATTTCCGATATGATGGTCTATCCCGACCCGCAATGGGCGACCTGCCCCTCAACGACACCCATGCTCCAGCTCTACGACGAAGGCTATCGAGGTAAGTCATCAAAAACAGCACACATTATAAGTTATGTATGAATTGCAATCGCGAGTTCTTCCTCTTGAGCACTTCGTACGGTTCGAAAGTGCTGCATGCCTGTCAGGCCAGTAAATGTTTGTATGTATAACACCAAACACCGGCGGGTCGGTTTGGTTCTCACGGTGCCACTGCTGGGCTGTGAACCGCCGATCGCCGATGCAATGCAATGCGATTCCTCTCCTCTACTTCTTCTTCTTCTTCATTCTTCGCTGTCGGTCGCGCGCTCGCGATGCGAGGCGTTTCGCCGTTAGCACAGCATGTCTTTGTCATGTAAGTTTAACGCGAGCGCGAACGCGGGCGACGAAGCGATGAACCTTACGAGGCAAAGTCACACCATCGCCATCAGATCGTCATCGAGTCATCGTCATCGAAGTGTCGCCTGCCTCCTCTCTGGAGTGCAGAGTTTTGTTCTTCTTCTTCTTGTCGAAATGAAAATCGCTGTTTGACTGTTCGAGCGCGGTCCGCGGTGGCGGTGGGAGTGACGTCCACTCCGAAGTCCTCCACTTAGGCACATACTGCATCCGCGGATGTATGTGTAACAGTGGGCGCGATGGGTATAAGAAGTGATCATCGGATCGGCAGAATAAGTAGAAGCGCCTGCAGCTACCCAGCGGCACTGGCACTGACATGACATTGCCAGACAGCAAAAAGTTGTGCGTATGCAGCATAAATTTCGTTTGAACTGTAACTGGGACCATTAAAAGTTTAAAAACTGGCTTCGGCCGCCAGACGCAAAAGGCTGCCGCTTGCCGCTGAATCCGCATCCACCGCTGCCACTGCCACTGCCCGCTGCTACTTTAATCAGCACACAATGCTTTTTGTTTCGGCGATTTGCGCTCATCTCGTCTCCAACGCCAACCTCCAACTGCAAACTCAAACATGTCACGCGACTCACTCTGCAGTTTCTTCAGTCTTCAATTTTCATCCTTTAAACAACACCAACTCACAACTCGCAATCTCAATCAATCGCGCGAGTTTTTAACTTTGTATTGAACTCGATCTGCAAATTTTTGAACGTTTGAATATGTCTGGGACACGTTCATTCGCGCCTCCGCCACCGTTGCCACCATCGCCGTCGCTGTCGATGCTTTCAGCAATCGCGTCGTCGCTAACCCTGACGACCACTTACGATTACCCTCTGCTTGCAGTAAACGTCGTCGAAGCCCTTCAAGAGTTCTGGCAGATGAAGCAGGCCCGCGGCGCGGATCTGCGTAACGGGGCGCTCGTCATCTACGAGTCTGTGCCGGCCAACTCGCAACCCTACGTCTGTTACGTGACGCTACCGGGTGGTTCCTGTTTCGGCAGTTTTCAGGTAATGACCTCTTTGACTCATTCATTCAAACATTCCCAATGTGCGCTTATACCCGCTTAGAAACAAATGATACGATATGAAATTAAATTTATGTAAAAACAAGAAGCACGCACGGAAAGCGATATACCTCTCGAAAGTATCATCCCATACAGTACAGTAGCCTTATTTTATTTTTTCAAATAATAAAATAATATAACTGACTGGGGTTCACAATCACAGATCGTCGTCCGAATAAAACAATTTCTTTGACATCTTAACGGAATAAATGAATTCAGTGAATTTGAATTTATGACTTTAAGTTAAGTTAGGCTATGAACTCTTAGATATCTCCGAATTTTAAAATGATCAATTTTTCAAAATACCGGATGTTTCTGATATAAAATGTCTTACCAGAAACTGATATTCAGGGTGAACTAAAAATGCCGGATTTCCTCTCGTGGAGGCATTGAGGACCGTTAGTTGAACACCAGAAAAATATTTTTTTTATTCATTCCTCTTAGATATGAAGGGTTGAAGATTCAATTTTAAATCGGCCAATTAGCAAATTTCTGTTAATTTTTTATGCTTGAATCTTAGATTATTGCTAATAATAAACGCCCCAATCAAAGAATTTATTCCTATACGCAAAAATGCGACCAAAAAGCTGATTTAAAATTAAAAATTCGCAACAATTGAATTTGTAACAATTTAATGTATTATTTAAATACCAGCTATTTAA
>JARJDT010016203.1:0-13134 GCA_030264655.1 Leptusa sp. GC000079
TGGACGCACAAGATCGACACCAGCCTCAAACGATAGGTAATTTAATATAGTTTCAGAATATGGCATGTAAATTAAGTCTGGACCCGTAGTTTCAGAGATATCGCCCTATTTCTGCAACGCCGCACTTTTCCATCGGCGGAATTTTCAAATTCGGAGGCGATTTTCATAGGGAAATGGTAGACCCACAAGATCGACACTAGCCTCAAACGATAGGTAATTTAATGTAGTTTCAGAATAAGGTGTGTAAATCAAGTTTGGACTTTTAGTTTCAGAGATATCGCCGTTTATCTGCGGCGCCGCACTATTGCATCGATAGTATTTTCAACTTCGGAGGCGATTTTTATAGGTAAATAGTAGACCCACAAGATCGACAATAGCCTCAAAGCATAGGTAATTTAATGTAGTTTCAGAATATAATATGAAATTTTCGACCAAAAAATTCAAGTTGCTTATTTCGAATCCGGATAACCGGCGTTGGAATATTAACGTCTTTCTGAACAGTATTTACCTGAAAGATTTGACTTTTTTGAACTTTATTTTTTGGTCGAAAATTTTGGGAAGGCTATACACTTACCAAAATTTTAATTTTTTCAAAATTTTCATATTAAGTGTAAACTGTTCAGAAAGACGTTAATATTCCAACGCCGTTTATCCGGATTCGAAAAGAGCAATTTTATTTTTTCCTAAAAAATTTTGGCAAGTGTTCCATTTTCGACCAAAAAATAAAATTGCTCAAAATTCAAATCTGTAAGGTAAAAACTGTTCAGATGGACGTGAATATTGCAACGCCAATAATCCCGATTCGAAATGAACAAATTTTGAAAATTTAAACTACCGAAAAAAGACAAAAATCGCATAACAAGCAAACTATGAGAGATACTGAAAAGTCCTAAATACAAAAAAGAAGCAAAAATTAATTGCCTTTAAGTTCCCTGAAGACACTTTTGCCCTAACTATTAGGACTATCAAAACCTCAACATCGAAAATTTTCATGAATATAAGACCTCTCTGTTCTATATGTATGCTACCTAAGACCGCGAAGTAATAAAAAACACAAATATGTGCTAATTTTTAGGGATTTCAAATCAAAACGTCGTCTCCGTGCTCAAGATATTCAAAGTTTTGGAATAAATTTCAAATTCAATTTTAAATTTCAGTCGGGTTGTTGAGAGTAGTTAGAGCCCCACTCTAACTCTTGTAAACCCTATCCAAAACCCTATCTAATTTCAAAATCAAGTTGGCGTAATCACTCACAACTAAACCCGAATAGACGAGAAGAGAAAATTGAAAATGACTTACAAATGTTCGGGATATTTACTAATTCCAGTGTCAGCATAACCAGGTCCACCAATTTTTCCACATCTCCACATCATATTACCGGGTTCATGCTTAAATGGTGTTTTAGTTGATATCGGACTAAATTCAGTCAGCTGCTTCGTAAAAGTACCGTAATTATCCCCAGGAGTAGAATGTTTCTTCGGCACCGAATTTATTATAAACGGCGTACGTTTGGCCCCGCTTGGCCCCGCTTTCCTAAATGTTTGAATTAATTAAAGATCAGTCATTCAAAAGTAACTAAAAATAAATATGAATTTACTTTCGAACAACGCCTTCGCCAATAAATAGCCTTTTATATTCTTCTTCAAAATAACCATGCTGTGTACCATTCTTTGTTTTTCGGCCAGTATTGAGAAAATTTCGGCCTTTAAGAGGCGGCGACCCTAACGAATTATTATGTTTAAGATTTTCAATTGAACTTTTAAATATCAGAAAGTATACGAAAATGTGATGAAGTGTATCCTTTGCCGTTCATGTAGGACATCTCCGAGAATAAACCAAGACGTTCAATGTCTGGTTTTCCGAACTTCTTCGCATAATCATCCATGTTGGATACAGCTCAAGGTAAATAATTAACGAAAACTGGTAATAATGCAAAATTAACTTTGCTTTCTTTAATTACATACGGAAAATAACTAATATACAGTATAAATTTAATTTATTTTGCAATGTGCATAAATTTAAATTACATGTTTCGAGTGCAAAAAAATGACATTTAAATAGTTACAAAATGTGACAAATATTTCAAATAATTGAATTAAAGACATATATATAGATTAAAGATTAATTTTTTTTTGTTTTTCAAAAACATCAAATATCAAAATGGCGACCATTGAAAATAGTGAGAAAAGGACTGGAGAAGGAAGCCATCTTGATTCTTACCTGACTAATTCTAGCGAAAAAAATCTTATAAATTAACATGATTATATGTTTGTACCAACACACGATTTGATTAATCCAACTCAATGATTAATCCCAAACCATAAAATGTATGCGCAGTACTCAAAACGATTTTGATATACTGCACAATTTGCAACTAGCCAAATCGTGCGTTGACAAACATTATATTAAGTGTAAACAAGAAATAAGCAAATAACTAAACTAATCAGTGGATTTGAAGTGGTTAGTGTCAATAGTAGTATAAATGTGTCCTTCGGACTGAAGAAAATCGATAGCTTTCTGCACCTCAGCATGTTGATTTTTTTGGAAGTTGGCAAGAAGTGAGGAAATATGCATTCCATTCATAGAGTTGTCAGATTTGAAAATGTTGTGTGTTTTCAATTGAATGGGTGTGAAACCAGTGTTGCTCGCCTCAACATTATCACTAAAGAACTGATGCATTGAATTAGCTAGAGCTGCGCTCGGATTGTGCTGCATTTTGGAAACGTTCTAAACAGTACAATAACAAAACAAATAATAGCTGTCGTTCTTGTGGATTTGCATATCTTACTCCTTCACTCTGTAACTGTTCAATCGCATATCTAGTACGAATCACGCTTAATAAGTGATTAGTGATGACACTTTGGTTGTCAACTGGTCTCATGTTATGTGCTAGGAGCGATTTTTCGTTATCAGTCACACGAATAGAAGCACGCACTTTGAGATATCTTCCTTCTCGCACATTTGGCATGCGCAAACCCTCCACCTAGCAAAACAATAGAATGAGATAACTTATGTTTTTACTTTTTTTAAAGAAGAAAATTACTTACAGAATCAGATGAAAGCCACATGACTGCTTTGATTGTGCCTGTATGATCTTCAATCGTGTAAGTAGCTTTGGTTGATGTGACATCATAATCTCTCAGAATGCCAACAATAGTTACCTAAAGTATTGCGCAATTCATTTATTAAATAAAGAAACGAAGATTAATTAATAGCTTTTTCCTACAAACGCCTTAAAAAGTCAGTCATTACACACGGCATCTGATGCGTAAATAGCGACTTCTTTGGTTACTTTTTACACACTAGAGCGTTTAGTACTTTTCAGACATTAGTGCACAAAAATACTTCACACTAGTGCGTAAAGTATTTTTCTAAGTAGCCAATGATTCACATAGGTGGAGTTACTTTTTGATTTTGATAATGAATGTCTGTTAAAGGCATTTGTAGGAAAATAGTGAATACTACTCATGCACAAAGAATTACGTTTCTGGTTTCGTTTAATGTGGCGCACTCAGCTTTGTGCGCCAATATCTCTCTCCCAGAAAAGTAATTCTTTGCACACTTGTATCGATAATAACTATTACCAAATGTGCTTTCAATCCAAAAAGTACAAACTCATCATCTGTGGTGTTAAGGATTTGTCGAATGCAGACTGGTACAACGTTCTGCAGTACAGTTTGTTTCTGAAATCAATGAATAAGCAGCATTATTGGCAACAAATAAATTCGGATGTAATAAAGAAATCACCTTCGGTTTCGACGGTGTTCCGCCTCCGGTCTTGTTAGGATTGTAAAATCCGGCACTTGCTGTAAAGAAATTATTAAATATTTATTAACCAAAGCACTTACTAAGACTAATTTAAAGAACTATTGAAGGTTTATTACCTGAATTATCGAACATAATTTTTCTTTAATAATAACGCAAAGTTTAACAGAAAAACGAGCAAAAACGCCGCGAAAATCGCTGATAGACGAGAAGTGGATGAGAAATTGCGCCACAGATAACCTTAAAATGCGTTTTGCGTTTAGTTTTTCAGTGTTTGGCGCCGAATTTGGTGCGAAATAAAAGTTACTAAACTCCGGAAACACTTCATTTTAAAATTTCAATAGGCGGCAATTTCAACTTGGCGGCATGTTTCCCTCCTTCGTCACTTCATATCACATTTTATATGCAAACAGTTATAGCAAAATGTATAAAATACCCAAATCCTATAGTTTAACCATTTAAAATTAATGTCTAAACATTAAACGTAATTTATTGTAAAAATTTGTAATATTTTTGTATTTCTTTTCAACATTGGACTTTACTCAAACTTTAAGTTAAAGTTAGTCTTGCATATTTACTCATTTTGACTAAAATGCATTCATTAAAGTCTTCTTACGATGAAATTCCCCAAGAAGAAATCGTCCAATGCAATAAAGATATAATAAAGTTAAAGATAGTAATATTTAGACAGGTAAATAAATTATTTTATTAAAAGTTATTTCAGAAATACTAAAAACCGGAAACTAATAGATTTTAGCTGTTTCTGCAGCTTTATCGGATGCAATATGTTCCGGCATTTTTGCTGGATTTTCAGCAATTATTCTAGAACAATTGCAAACACAAGATATGAAAATAACTCCATATGGAGCGTCCTGGATTGCTTCGAGCGCCGTTTTGCCAATGATACTTTCCTGTCTACTAAGCGGCATATCACTGGATAAATTTGGACGACGCAACACTTTCATCATTGCATCAATCATAAGCTTCATCGGCTGGATGACCATGTACTTTGGTACTTCTTTTACAACACTTATCGCTGCTCGAGTGTTGACAGGCTTCAGCATTGGTTTAATGTGTCCAGCAGTAACTTCCTATTTGGGCGAAATCGGGCACCCAAAATATCGCAGCATAATTTTAACGTCGAGTTATCTCGGAGTATCAACCGGTGTCTTAATCGTGCATGTCCTCGGAGCATTCTTAACATGGCAAGCAATTAGTCTCGTCACTGCAATGATAAGCATTATAAACTTATGCGTCTTTTGCTACTTGCCTGATTCTCATGTTTGGCACATTCGCAAAGACAATATTAAACTCGGAATCGAAACATTTCATTGGTATCGAGGTAATGGACCTGATGCTAAGGACGAACTAAGTAAACTATTGGCAACAAGAAATGATCAAGTGGCCGATAACTACTCGAATTCAGACTATGTGAAATTTTGTATGAGTAAAGCCTTCCTGATGCCGCTTTTCATTGTCGTCACTTTTATTTTAACAATGCATTTGTCGGGCAACAAAGCTATTATTTTTTATTCCATTGCTATCATTAAGGACATTGTACCGAATTTGGACGAGTACATTGCAACTGTTATCATGGACATAATTCGAGTAATCTTCACGCTCATTGGCTGCCTGATTATTAAACGCTATCCGTTACGTCCGATAACTTTTGCGACTTGTTGCACTTCAATTGTTAGTCTATTTGGTGTAGCGCTTTTCAAAAGCAATTATTTTCCACAGGACAACAAATATTTTCAAATTGTCTCTTAGTGTTTTCTCTTGATGTATGTTATAAGTTTATCTTGTGGATTGGCAGCGTTGCCTTTGGTCATTTGCGGAGAGGTTTTTCCTGCTGTCGCAAGAGGTTTAGGTGCTGGCATTAGTTCGTTTGTTTATTTTGTTGCATTTGCTATTGTAGTTAAATTTACGCCCAGTTTAATTGATAATATGGGAATTTCCGGTGGATTTGCAATGTTCGGGTTGTTTACAACGATTGGAACTTGTGTTTTGTATTTTATATTGCCGGAGACAAAAAATAAAACATCAAAAGAAATCGAAGAAAATTTCAAATAACATGCTTTTAAACAGTTGTAGTCGATTATCTTGTTGCAACATATGTTTTGTGCCATGTTTGAACATTCCTAGCACTTATTCGTTTTAATTTAGTTATTTAGTTCAATATTTATGCTCAAACCGTTTTTTAAATGTAATTTTTTCAAAAATGTGACTGTATCTGCATTTTATTGACTCGAAATGTGTCGCACGAGAAATTGGAATGCAATAAAACGCGCATGTGAAATACAAAGTATTTCTCCCTTGAAAGTGATGGGAATTTTTTAACAATAAAATGCACTTATTGACAATTCTACATAGGAACATTTGAAATTAATTATAAATATAGTTCAATCATTTATGGATGATAAACTGTTGTTTTTTGAATCTTTGAATTAAAAAAAAGTGGTTAATAATAAATTGCTGTAATAAATACCAATTATTAATTAATAAATTATTTGTTAATGAGTTATTTAGAAAAATTTTAATAAGAATAAGTCTGAATATTGGTCAATATATCATCATGCAGTTCGTGTGAAATTGTAACCAATTTAATTTTTAATTTGAATGAAAAGCGATAAAGAAAATTCAATTTCGAAATAGCTACAAGTACAAACACATCGTAATTAGTACATTTGCATAAATATTAATGTATTTGCATTTTGTACCAACACATCATAATTCAATGTTGCAAATAAGCACATTGGAGTAAATACCAAAACGAGTGCATTAAGTCTCTTAACTTGTGCGCTCATTATACCTACATACGAATCCGTGTCGATCGAATGAGTATGTTTGTGCACTCGATAATTTTTTGTATACTATATGTCAAATATATCAATATCTGATAAAAACAAGAATTCGGCATGGAAAATGCTTTATAAGCAGTTGTAAATTTTAATCATTGTGCAGTTTAAATTACTATCAATATAAATTAAAAAGTAATAATGGATAAATACGGTAAAGGTAAAATAATATTCCATGAATTAAATTCTGTGACAAAAGCAGAAAATATATATACTAAAGATGGAATTCGATCAACGAGAAATTCATCATTAAAAACACGTCAAGTAAAAAATAAACTAATGCAAAGTTGAATTTCTATGCTCGTAAGTTATTTGCTTTCAGATTATTGGTTTATTTGCTGGGTTACTTCATTTTACATGTGGAGGAATCTTATCAGGTTTTGCATCAATTATAATAGTGCAAATAAAAGACGCTGGTGAAATGAGATTAACTAAAAGTGAATCATCATGGATAGGTAAATCTTGTTAATTTATATATACTCGCGTTTTAATATGTTAATTTTTTTTAAATTATTTCAGCGTCGATAGCGTTAATTCCAATGATATTATCCAGCCTGGTAGCGGGACTTATTTTAAACAAGATGTCAAAGAAAACTCTGTTAATAATCATAACAATAATAGAAATAAGTGCCTATATTATAATCTACATGAGTACATCATTGGTGAGCATATTAATTGGTCGTGCACTAAGTGGTTTGGCAAGTGCAATGGGTTCACCGATATTTCCCCCATTTTTGGGCGAAATATCCCATCCGAATCTACGGGGATTATTTCTAAGTGTAGTCCTTTTGGGCCTTGCCCTAGGCACTCTAGTAATTCACGTCTTGGGTGCCTTCTTCATCTGGAACACGTGCGCTTTGATAAATGTCTTCATCCTACTCTTCTACTTATGCATAATTATTTATTTGCAAGAAACATATGCTTGGTACTTGCGCAACAATGACAAGGAAAAAGCAAAATCAGCTTTTTACTGGTACAGAGGGAATAATAAAGACGCACGAAAGGAAATCGACAAACTTATTGCCAAACAACATGAAAATTCTGCGGTTGACTACACATTAATGGAAATGCTTCGATTATGTTTCAGCAAGTTATTGCTTATGCCCTTATTGATTATCGTTGTGGGAATGGCGACAATGCATTTGTCGGGAAACAAAGCAATAATGTTTCATTCAATAAGCATTATCAGTGCAGTGATACCACAATTAAATCAGTACCTTTCGACGATAATTGTTGATACAATTCGTGTCGTAATGACGTTTCTTGCATGCTTTTTAGTTAACAAGTATCCTAGGCGGCTTTTATTCATCATTAGTGGAATTGGTAGTGCTTTGTCGCATTTTTGCTTTGCTGCTTTTAATTATTATTCAACACATAGCAACAATAACGATGATGAGTTTAAAATACTCTCGTTGGTTGCTTTGATGAGTTATATCGTATTTTCATCGATTGGCATTGCCCCATTAACATGGGTTATTGCCGGTGAACTTTTCCCACTTATTGTAAAAAGCATAGGTTCGGGATTATGCAGTTTTTTTTATTTCCTAATATTTTTTATTGTTGTTCAAACATCGCCCGATTTATTTGATATGGTTGGTATTGCAGGTGGGTTTTTAATTTTTGGCTGTTTTGCTGTTCTTGGTACGATTGTTATGTGTTTCATTTTGCCAGAAACTAAGGACAAAACCTTGAAAGAAATAGAAGATTTGTTTAGATAGTGTTTTTGAATCACACGATATAATGACTTCGAAAAACTGTGAATAAGAATTTTGAATAAGATTTTTCCTTTTTATGATTTTTCCAGGATTTTGTGTTTTTAATTTTTTTATTAACTCAATCAATCTATCTGCAAAGTTTGAAAATCATGCCATTCATACAAACTTTTTTACTATACTAAATACTGGAAAAATTTATCAATATAACTTGTATACTTAAGTTTTTTATTTAAAACTTGCGACATTCATAGAAATTAATGAATGATTGAGTTGTTTTGTATTATCATCGCATTAATTGAAATTATTAACAAATTATGATTATATTTATAAACATATAATGGCAAATACTGAGTGGTGTAAGTCTACATTTGTCGTTTATTTTATTTATTTATTTTTCTGTTTTTTAAAAATACTGAAAAATACTTCAAAATGTCATGAGAAAAATTAAATTTCATTTGACAAATGTTTATTATTTTGTCATCTCTTCAAATGTATAGGCTTATTCAGTTTTTTTTTAACATTTTGTATAAACCTAAGTCGTAACAATGATAACTCTATTGAAAAACATTCATGAATTGGATCAACTAGAATTTTAATTTGCTTCCTGGCTTGTTGCTTAATAATCCAATAAGCTAAGAGAAGCATCAAATACGAAATCTTTGTCATATTATAAATTGAAACTTTCAAAGATTTTTTCAAATTGATGGAAATCATGGCAAGTACAACAACGACAAGTAATACCAGCAAAAGAGCTACTTTCTACAAATTTCAAGTTGAAGATTCTAAGGAAACTGATCCAGATTACGTTTATGAATATCAAACTGACGATACTACGATAATCTTCAGACAAGTACCAATAACCCTTAACCGCAATAACTAATTTCTTCAAATAACAATTATTTAAGGTTCTTGGCGCTTTGCTTGGTTTATTTCATTGCATTTGTGGCGGATTATTATCTGGGTTTTCAGCCATATTCATGGACCAATTCAAACAAGACCCCAACGCTTTTTCAATAACTAAAGAAGAAGCTTCCTGGATTGGTAACTAACTGATCAGTTTTAATTTAACATTAAAAAAAAAATATCGGATTTTAGCATCTATTGTGGTAATACCAATGGCGCCATCTTGTTTAGTAGCTGGCTATCTGATAAACAAAATGCCCAAACGCGTTTTCGCCGCATCCTTAGCTCTGGTCGAGATAACAGGATGGCTTATCATCTATTACAATACATCCTTAACAGAAATATTAATTGGCCGGCTTTTAACAGGCATTGCAAGTGCAGGTGGTGCTCCAATAATTCCGCAATTTATAGGCGAAACTTCGCATCCTAAACTACGCGGACTTTATCTAACTTCAGTCCTCCTGGGTTTATCAATTGGCATTTTAATTATTCATGTCATGGGCGCGTTTCTCCCCTGGAAGACTTGCATCGTAATCACTGTCTTCATTTTAGTCATTTACTTATTGTTAATTGTCTACTTGAAAGAACCTTACGGTTGGTACCTGCGCAATCACAATCAAAAGGCTGCTAATCGTTCATTCTGTTGGTATCGCGGTCTGGCACCGGAAGCAAAACAGGAAATTTCCAAGCTTATTGCAAACCAAGATGAGAATACATGCGCAAATTACACCATGAAACAAATGTTTAATTTGCTTTTTAGTAGGCTGCTATTGATGCCGCTTGCAATCAGCGCTACTCTTATGATGACAATGCACTTTTCGGGCAACAAAGCCATCATGTTCTATTCAATAAGCATCATGAGCACTACTATTCCCTCCTTGAACGAATATGCGTCAACTGTATTTATTGATGTTATTAGGATTATAATGACATTAATCGGTGCCATGTTGATAAGAAAGTATCGAGTGCGGCCGTTGCTTATCGTGAGCGGTAGCGGCAGTGCGGTATCGCACTTTCTCTTCGCGTATTTCATCCATTATCACGACCGAGATGAAATGTTCTCAATGTTTGCGCTATTGTCGCTAATTATGTACATTGTATTCTCTTCTATTGGAATCGCATCATTACCGTGGGTGATTTGCGGCGAAATATTCCCGCTTATTGTCAAAGGGATTGGTTGCGGTTGTAGCACTTTCGTTTACTTTTTCTCGTTTTTCTTGGTGATTAAACTAAGTCCGAATTTGTTTGACGCGCTTGGACTAGCTTTCGGATTCGTGTGCTTTGGAGGGTTTACTATTGTAGGAACGGTAATTTTGTATTTCATTTTGCCGGAAACCAAGAATAAAACTTTGAAAGAAATCGAACAACTTTTCAGAAAAAAGTAAATTTCGAAATAGAAATATTTTAGTATTTTTTAGTAGTCATTTTGTATCATGTAGTTGAGTTGTAACCGTTATAACTTTTGTAATAAAACTGTTGCTGTTGCCAGTGCAGTAGGTTGCATAGAACATTTTGATTGTGTAACTGAATTCAATTCCGTCTCCCGCTTTAATATTTGACCGGCGAAGCCGCGCGCATGTGGCATTGAATTTGGGAATTATCTTATAACACCGGGGATTCGACGGCCTTGGCGTTGTCGGGGCCACTAAAGAAGAGTGTTTACATTTCATTCAACGACTCACCAACAGAACAGACACGGCCGAGTCAACCTGTATCTTTAGTTTTTTGCCGGCGAACGGAGAATTGTTGACGCTCCGCGCATTCCACGTATTCCGATTGAGGTGTGACAACGTCTACGTTTGATCAATATAGGTACGCAAAATCGTAAGTTGAATAAATATTTGCATACATACACAAATCCCAATCAACATCAATATTTATACTTGAAAAGATATCAAATTAATTGAGATAAATGATGACGATGACATAATAGATTTGTGCTAGAATATTCATGACGTTGTAGTTTAGTTGCGCGTTGCGCGCTATTAGCGTCATCAAATAATGAATGATGAATCATACAATTTAGAATGGACTGTACATGTAATCATTAGCAATTCAAACATCTCATTTTTGTTTAACTTGATGTTTTATATTTTGTTTATTCATTCTTGAATATCATTCCATGTGATAAACTACTGCGCGTTTATTATTAAAGTTGCGCTATTTTCAGACCGACAATACTAACAACGAATCTCGAATAATTTCAAAATGGTTTTCTTTGTAAGTACTTTCGTAGTTGTTTAAAATTGAAAAGTCTACTCTAATTATATGTCTGTCTATTATAGAAAAATCCAACTGTTTATCCGCATGATGGATTCAGCGCGGCGGAAGACGGCGACGCTTTGCGCGCTGCAATGAAAGGTCTCGGCACTGATGAAGACACAATCATCGACATTTTAACGTCGCGCTCGAACGACCAACGCCAAAAAATCGCCAAATATTTTGATGAAGAACTAGGACGGGTAATTTAAAATTGTTGCTTTTGATATTTTGCGATGTGTGCTGTGTATTTGAAAAGTATAAGATCGATATTAGTATTAGGAATGTAGGAACGTGAAGAATAAAAGCCCGCGCCCTTTCTCTCGTATTGATCAAGTTTGGCACGGTGCCAGAAAGTCTACTACAGGCTTCATATAACTATTAAAAGCTAGTAAACGATGAAAATATTTACAAAGGCGCACAACGAAATTATCTATTTATCTCTTTCTACGTCAAAAACTTTTTATCGATTTTCATGAGAATTAAATGAATTGATAATCCTCAATTAATAATTAAAGGACTTGATCGATGACCTCAAAAGCGAACTTGGCGGCAACTTTGAAGATGTCATTGTTGCCCTCATACGCTCTCCGGATGAATATCTCTGCAAAGAACTTCACAAAGCGATGGAAGGTGCGGGCACTGACGAGAAAGCCATCATCGAAATCCTATGCTCGCGCAACAACGACGAAATTAACAGATTAGTCGCAGCCTATGAAGAAAGTAATTATCCAAATTAAAAAGCCAGTCAAGGCCGCAGTTAAAATCTATTAAAATCACGCTCATCTGTATTTCTTGTTATGTTTAGAGTACAATAGACCACTCGCTGAACAATTATGTGGTGAAGTTACCGGCGAGTTGCGTCGCCTCATGACCTTCATTGTGACTGGCACACGCGATTCTGGCGACGATGTTGACGGCTCGTTAGCTCGCGAACAAGCCGTGCAATTATTCGAAGCCGGCGAAGATCGTTTTGGTACTGAAGAAAGCGTCTTCACTAAAATACTCGCCAAAGAAAACTTCAATCACTTAAGCCAAGTTTTTGAAGAATACAAAGAGGTTTCTGGTAACACTATCGAACAAGCCCTCAAAAGTGAATTGGATGGCGAGTTACTAGATGCAATGCTTGCCATTGTTGAATGCGTTCAAAGTCCGCCGGCGTTCTTTGCCAAAAGGTTATATAAATCTGTACATGGTGCTGGCACCGATGACGATACCTTGATAAGAATTATCGTGAGCCGTGCAGAGATTGACTTGGGGACTGTCAAGGAGGAGTTTGAAAGAATCTATGATAAAACTCTGGAGAGCTACATAAGGGTCAGTATATTAAGCTTCTTGCATAGATTTTGTGTGTTTTTGACTTGTTTTGTTGGTGTTTGTATTTTGTGTTTGTTCTTGTTTTCTACCAACAATGAAAACATCAACAAAAAGGATTCCATGGTGGTAAGCATTCACATACACGTGATGTAGAGTTGGTGCATCTTGTTAGAACAATATAATAAAATTGCTTGTTGCTTGTGTTGATTTGTCATAATGAAATAAACAACTAATGTTTTTCTTTTCAGCAGGGCGAAACCTCCGGAGACTATAAGAAGGCACTGCTTGCATTGATCAAATAAAATACTATTGTTTTA
>JARJDT010016207.1:0-17772 GCA_030264655.1 Leptusa sp. GC000079
AATTTATAAATTTGTTTTTATATCACTACGCAAACACTATAAACAAAATTTTAAGGGGCCAAAGAGATATTTCACACAATGATGCAATTATATTAAAAGCCAAAGCACTTCGCGATACATATAAAAAGAAGAAACAAGCTGTTAATAAGATCAAGCAATTGTAAAACTATCTACATTTCTTGTCATAAATGAAATTAAATATCAAGTTTAAGAAATTTTAATTAAAACGCGGTTATATGCGTGATTCCACAGCTGATGCGCGAACACCTCGGCGAACACTTCAAGACCGAATTTCGAAAATGGAAGTGGTCAGCTCGGTGGTCAGTTTGAATTTCGGCAAGAATTTCGGGTAACCATTGAATCATACCGGGTGTTTTGCGGAATTTGTTTTTAATTTTGAATTGACGAGAAAAGTGATTCGTGCTGCGTTTGCGCAGTGTGAAAATTAGAACGGCATAGCATCAGAACTTGTGAGAGACGAACAAAGATGCAAACTGTTTGATGCAAACGAACAATTCACGAATCACTTTTCTTGTGAGTCTATCGCTTACCGAAAAAGTATGACAATTCTAGTTTCATCAGCCGACTATTGTGTGAGTCTGACAAGGATAAGATCTCGGATAAGATGTGCTTGCTACACATGCGTTTCTAGAAATTTCGCTCAATTTTACCTGATTTTGGACACTCGTTATACATCAAATTCACTGGCGGCCATGTTGCATTTTCTTGACACTTGCTGTCACGTGTCACATATTTGATAAAAATTTAACCTCACTTTAAACGCATGTTTTTGATTCACGATTTCGTGGTGACATGTCTAGTAAAAATCTTGTAAATTAATAAACTGATCAAGATTGAATATAAGAAACATGGGTCGACAAAATAATCAACTACCAGACAACTTACCCCAGCTGCAAAACTTGATCAAACGTGATCCGCAATCCTACCATGAAGAGTTCATGCAGCAGTTACAACACTTCAACAACACAGTGGAGGTATTTGAGTTGAGTCCCGAACAGCAAAATAAAACTCTCGGCGAACTAGCAATGTTCATGGCGCAAGTAGCGATATGTTACCCAAGCGAGCTGCAAGACTTTCCCCAGAAAATTATCAATTTGCTTGAAAAACACAACACGGTTTTGGAGAACAGCATGAGGATGATCTTCTGCCGCTCATTGATTTTGCTAAGAAACAAGCAGTTGCTCACTCCAACAGACCTCTTATCATTATGTTTCAAGTTATTGCGTTGTCAGGATAAAGCATTGCGAACATTTTTAGAACAACATATTGTAACAGATATCAAAAATCTTAATTCTAAGCATAAAGATGTAAAACTCAATACAACATTGCAAAACTTTATGTTCACAATGCTTAAAGACACTAATTCAAGAGCTGCGAAAATGTCTCTTGATATTATGATTGAATTGTATAAAAAGAATGTGTGGAATGATGCAAAAACAGTGAATGTTATTGCAAGTGCTTGCTTTTCAAAGGTGATGAAAGTGCAAGTAGGTGCTTTGAAGTTTTTCCTAGGGAAGGACCCAGATGAGAAAGATTCAGACGAATCAGACTCGGAAAACGAAATTGATCCTAAAGAAGTGATGATGGCAAATAAAGTCAACCGAAAGACGCGCAAACGTGAGAAACACCTAACAAAAGTGAAGAAAGCTGCTGTGAAGCAACAAAAGAAAAAATCCAAGGCACCGGTTTTCAACTTTTCTGCTCTGCAACTTGTTCATGATCCTCAAGGAATGGCGGAGAAATTGTTCAAACAGCTGGAAACTTCAACAAAACGTTTTGAAGTCAAGTTGATGAATTTGGATGTTATTTCAAGACTTATTGGTCTGCATGATTTGTTCCTCTTCAATTTCTATCCGTACATTCAACGGTTTTATCAACCTCATCAGCGTGAAGTCACTAGAATTTTGCAGTTTACCGCTCAGGCTAGCCACAATTTGGTGCCGCCAGATGTCCTCGAGCCCGTCTTGAAAACACTCGCGAATAATTTCGTCACCGAGCGTAATTCGTCTGATGTTATGGCGATTGGTCTGAATGCAATCCGAGAAGTTTGTGTGCGTTGCCCATTGGCGATGGACGACGATTTGCTACAGGACCTAGCAATGTATAAGACATACAGGGATAGGTCTGTTATGATGGCTGCTAGGTCCTTGATTCAGTTATTCAGGCGCGAGAGACCCGAGTTGCTTCACAAGCGGGATCGAGGCAGGCCGAATGAAGCCGCAGATGAGCTTGATAAACGCGAATATGGTCGATCTAACGCAAAGGATTTCATCCCTGGCGCTGAAGTTCTACTCAAAGAAAGCAATGAAGAAGTTGAGATCAATTCGGAGAGTGGATCAGATGATGAAGAATGGATTGATGTTCAACATTCATCTGATGAAGAACTTGGCGCTGATGATGATCTTGAAGAAGATTCTGATGAAGAGAAAGAAGATAGTGTGGACGAAGATGAAGACGATGATGAAGAACAAGAAGATGTCAAACCGACTAAGAAAGAAAAACCGGTAATTAAAGGCAAAGAACGAAAATTATTGAGCAACAAGTTGAAAGCTGAGCAAGCTCAGAAAGTCTCAATTGGGCGATTACTTACTGACGAAGATTTCCGACGTATTGATCTTGCCAATGCGAAGAAGCAAGTGCAATCGGCAATCAAAGGCTTGAAGAGGAAAGTTGAGGATGAAGAGGCGAAGGATCCTAGTGGTTTGGTCAAATTGGGCGACATTGAAAACATCTACAAGAAACGGAAACATGATAAGCAAGCACGGATTGAAAGTGTGCGCGCTGGTCAAACTGACCGGAGCGAATTCGGTTATAAGGATGGACGACAAAATATTCATTGTTCTAAAACTAATCGCGAAAAGAATAAGAAGAAGAACTTCCAGATGATCAAACATAAGGTTAAGGGGAAGGTTAAGCGCAGTTTCAAAGATAAACAAATTGCTTTGAGGAATCATTTGACCAAGTTGAAGAAAATGCGTTAATTACTCTTTGAATTTACATTACCAATATAATTTTTATTTGCTGCAAACATTTAGGTACATATTATTGATGTACATATGCATTAAGAATCTGTAATAAATAATTATACTTTGTTCTTTTCTTGTAATCCATAACAATCTTAATAAATATTGGTATTGCTATGAAAAATGTTTAATGTTATTATATTACTACCCTTTTATAGGCCAAAGATTAAAGTTATATTGACAGTGAATGTTGAACGTTATGGACTTCCTTCTTATGTTGCAATTTCAAGATATAACAATTTAATAATAAGAAGTGCACTATGATTGCAAATGTTTAAATTTGATTATTTATTATCTGGATGTAGTTGCTGTACCAGAGCATTGCCCCGGAAATGCAAAAGCTTGGGTTTGATTTCCACCGAAGAAAGCTTTCTCTGAATGGAAAAGGCGAGGAAAAAGGTAATTTTTGCATTACTTACAAACATTGAAATTTAAAATTTTCGATTTATAATTTAATTGATTTTCAACAATCCTTCATTGAAATTCAGTTATTTTCTAAATGTAAATTTAAACCCTTTAATTCACCCAGCTTTTCAGTTGGAAAAGGTGTAGTTATGGAAGACCCTCGGGAAGACCCTGTATAAATATTATCTATTTTAATTTAAATTTATGAAATTACAGTTTTGATAGCCACTGCAAATTTATAATTTAACATTTAAATGTGCAAAGTTGCAAGTCCAAATTGGCATAGTTCAATCGTCA
Source organism: Leptusa sp. GC000079 (assembly GCA_030264655.1). Taxonomy (NCBI): domain Eukaryota; kingdom Metazoa; phylum Arthropoda; class Insecta; order Coleoptera; family Staphylinidae; genus Leptusa; species Leptusa sp. GC000079. The sequence continues at coordinate 3,747 of JARJDT010016207.1, forward strand.
AATCAGTAAAGTAATAAATCTATAAGCAAACAGCCCAAGGCTAACAAACTGAATTAAACAATTATTGATTATATTGATATTGTAAAAATGAAGAGTCAAGAGATTCTATAAGTTGGTAAATAGTTTACACGCATGGTTTACACGTAGTATTGAAATTAGTTCAGTTGCGTCATGCATCGCTAGCTCGTAAAGTGCCGAATAGTAGCTTGAGTAGCGCGCGCGTTCCCAATGTTCGCGTTTTATGAGCGATGGTTCGTTTAGCGTATTCGCCGCGGTCGCGTCCTCGCATTTCAAATTTCTCAAGGCACATTCACAATCTTGTGCTTTGTGCTTGAGCGTCGCATGTCGCATGCAAATTTCTGATCAACTCGAGCAACTCGAGGATCAAATTCAAAGTGGCGATGTGCTAGTTGTAGGTTATGTACAAAGTGTAACTTGTGTAATAACTTCGACAAAAAATGGGATTATTTCAAAAAATAAACAAACAACTATGGCCCATTAAAGCCCATTACTTTTTATGGAATGCTGGTAATACCCGTTGCACAATTTGTACGTCTGTTATATTTTATTACGGCTGTTTTAGGCACTGCTCCTGTAACACCATTCTTAAGTGTGTATGCGAAACAATTAGGCTTCTCCACATTTATTGTTGGTATAATTTATACAATATTACCAATATGTGGCATGTTGGCGAAACCGCTGATGGGCGCAGTGGCCGACAAATTTCATTGTCAGAAGAGGATCTTCTTGCTCTTTCAAATCCTCACTGCTGTAATGTTTATGGCAATTTTATATATTCCAGCTATTAAACAAGACAGCAAAAGTCGCTTTCTTTGTGATTACAGTGAAAGTATTCTTGATACATGCAGCAGTAACTTGACTAATGTTGATAAAAAGTTTATTGCAAGACAAGTGCTACATCCTCCCAATGAAACTGATATTTGCCAGGTATTTATACTTTTTTTAGTTCTTGGCTATCTAAAAATCTTGCAGTTTAAATTTTAAATTGAATATGTAATAATCTACAACAACCAAATTTAAAGCCCATTTCCGGTATTCAATTTCATTCTATAGAAGATAATCGATATCGCATACTCGATTACAAAAAAATACAAAAATGAAAGTGAATATTGATCATATTTTTAAATTGGCAAATATTTCACAAACTGAGTAGAATTACATGTGGTTTGTAACTTTTGGGTCATGAAACCTGAAACTATTGACAATTTATTGTTCATTGTATTACTGCATTTTAATCGTTTCTCATTAATATTTTCATTCTACATTGGTGAACATTAAAATTTGTTTATTTAAATGAATTGATAAAATGCAAAATTACAAATGTTATAGGTATATCAAAAGAAAAAATGGGCATAAAATAATTTTTCAGTTGCATTTGTATTTCTATTACTCACGTGAAAATGTAGCAAATTTTCGAGCTAATTTTAAAAATTAAATTAAAGTTTAGGAGATAGGAATCAGTTTTGTTTAATTTAGATCTGCCCTAATTTATGAGATTTCAAATGCATTGTTCTTGAATGTTCTAATTGTTTGTAATTATTTAATCCTCAGTTTAATTATGGACAATAAACTATAAATTGTTTTATCATTGACAGTTCCTTATTGGAGCTTATTCTTAATCTATACAGTTCACTCCTAAACTAGAATTTTATTTGGGATCGGATAACTCTTATATTTTTTAAAGTTTTATATGATTAACATTTATTATTAACTCATAAACTTCGTAATTAAATTTCTTGTAGCAAAATAATACAGAAAATTATTTAACAAAATCCAATATTTGGTTTAATTCGCTCAACATACGAAACAAATGTACCCTATAAATATTTGTTTCAACATTAAAATAAAATTTTATTATATAAATACAAAAAATCGAATTGTTTTAATTGATTTTAGCTCGAATGCCCTCTTAATGATAAAATGTGGCACACAGTAAAATCGTATTGGAAATTTGATAATCAAACAACCCCATATTTAGCATTTAATGCACATGTTCCATTGTATTTGACTGACTCCCTTATTGAAGACTGCGTCTTTTTCAAAGTCAGCAATCTTACATTACCCAACGGACAATGGGTGAAACCAATATGTCCAACGAAAGACAACGAAATTTCTTCAAATTGTGATATTAGGTGTGATTCCGATTATATTAACGAACTATTGCCGCGAAGTGCATTGCCCGACGACGAAGTTGCTGGGTATTATCAATTCTGGATGTTTGTTAGTTTTATGATTTTGGCCTGGGTTGGTCAAGCGGTTGTTGTTAGCGTGTCCGACACCATTTGTTTTGAATTGTTAGGTATGTCCTCAAACACAAACAACGACAATAAACTATTATAAGATAACATAAATAAATGAATGTAACTTATAGGTGATAAGCCGAATAAGTATGGCAATCAGAGATGTTTTGGATCATTAGGATGGGGCGTGTTTGCTATAATTACGGGCGTCATTTTGGATGCGTCGAGTAAAAGAGACGACGTTAAAGATTACACTTATGCATTTTACTTAAGCTTATGTTTGTTTATTTTGGACTTTTGTGTGTCATCCCGTCTTAAGGTACTTTAATTACACGTTCAAAGTGAACAGACAATGAAGTTGAACTGTTTTGCAGACTGAACAAAAAAATGTCTCGATTAACATTCTGAAAGATGTTGGTAAATTGTTAACGGATATTCGTATATGCGTTTTCATTGTGTGGACCATTTTTATTGGCATTTGCACTGGTTTGATTTGGAACTTTCTGTTCTGGTTCATCGAAGATTTGGCTGGTGATGATAGCGAGTGGATTAAAACATTAGAAGGCTTGGTAATGGCGATACAATGTTTGGGCGGCGAGCTGCCATTGTTTTTCTTATCCGGTTGGATTGTGCGGAAAATAGGGCATGTCAATTGCATGTCACTGATTTTACTGGCGATGGGGCTCCGATTCATTTTGTATTCTTTGCTCACCGATCCGTGGTACATTTTACCTATTGAGTTTTCTAATGGCATTACGTTTGGATTGTTCTATGCATGCATGGCATCTTATGCGAGCATCATTGCTCCACCCGGAACTGAAACAACCATGCAGGTAACTTAAATACTGCTAACTTTTTAGTCGCATTTCTTTGTAAAAACTTTTACTTTTAAGAAATATCAAGAAATTTCAAGAAAATAAATAAAAAGCACAAGTCAAGAAATCTTGTCTTGATGAAACTCTAACAGCCAATGAGATTACTAGATTTTTAGAAACAACGTTCCTTCTGTAATCCCATTGGTTGTCAAGTTTCTGGACTGCAAAAAGTGTTTACAAAGAAAGCGATTTATGATGGATTATCAACGTAATTAAGTATTTCTAATGACATTTTGCAATTTATTTCAGGGATTAATAGGTGCTGTCTTTGAAGGTATTGGGGCATCAACCGGCAGCTTCCTTGGTGGCTACATGTTCAAGGTGTATTCGGGTTATATGACTTATAGGATATTTGGAATTGTTTCACTGGTACTCTGCGTTGTGCATGTTGCAGTACAAATGCTAATCAAAAACGCCCATAGTAAAGGTGAGAAGAGTACTAAATACGATGTTGAGCAGCGGTAGTCTGCACTGCACTTATTTCTTATTGTTTCTTTGATTTTCATTTTATTTATTTTGTTATAAGGGGCCATGTTTCTTATATTTATTTACTTATTAACATTATTATAACAAAGATAAGGGCTATGTTGATCTAGTATACTATTTATCTGATTGTTCTTATGCTATAGAAGTACAGAACAATAGAAAATTTGTTGGCTAACATGCCAAAGTGCACTGCAAATTCTACCAATATCAAAATATTTACACTACTTCAATTACAATTTATTTATCTTTCGATTAAGTTTTTGTTGAATAATCTACGAGTTTTCAGTAGGGCGTTTTTCTTGAATACCTTTTATAGCATGGTGTAAAACTACAATTCTTATTTTGTTGCTGTAAGCGATCTCATATTCTCTTGTTAAATTCCTTTATAAATGTGTTCCTTTTACTAAAATATTGTGGTCCTATAATATTGTATTATAAGTTATTGAAATTTTGAGTTTAATTTTATTTTTTTTTTAAATTTGCATTGTTCCTCAAAATTTCGTTTTGATTTAAAAAGTTTTCAACGAATTTTGCAGAAAAAATAATAAGAAATGTACTATTATCTAACAGTTGATAACGAGACTTTTTTTGTAAAGTTGATTCAGGGACTTACTGCTACATTATTACAAATGTGACATTTTATAAGAGGCTAATTAAAATTCGAAAATTAATGAATTGTTTGTTTTGTTTTATAATATTTAAATAACTATAATTATGCTATAATTGTTATGTTGTAATTTGTAATCTTTTATAATGATTATAAAACACTTAGATTTTTGTTCAATTCCATGTGATTGTTGAGTTAAAACTGTTATTAAAAGTAAAACATAGTTTAAGTTTAAATCATCAAATTGATTTAGGAATCTTGTTTGGGATATACACTTTTTAAATTGGGTTACCTTGCACTTGGACGGGACAATGACCAATGATTACAAAATGATTATAACAAAATGGATAATAAATGCTTTAAAATAAGTTAGAGAAGGAAACAAAATACAAGATATTTATTAATACATTGAAAAGATATCTAGGTATACATATCAGAGTTTATTAAACACAGAGTAAAACTATACTAATGATGGAAGTGTTAGATTCATAAAAATATAAATAATTTATAAGCATGTCCCTAAAGTAGATAATTGACATTACATATTTTCCGTAGACCTATTAATATTAATACACGAGTCGATTCAATCTGTTTGTGATTCGCGAATCACAAATTATTCTAATACGCTTACGATTATATTCGATTTAGTTGTGTCGTAAATTATTTTCATACAAATTGGATCGTCTCATATTCATTGTAATTGTTGTACATTTGCTATGCCCCTTAAATGAATCCAATAAAATTCATTTACATCAATTGCCTGTGATTGATTGATATAAATTAATGCATGTTAATAATGTTGCTAGACTTGGGTACATATCGAGCGCCATCGGATTCGTTCGAGCCATTCGTGGATGAAGAACAATGCCAGGAACTAAAACTTGTATAACAACTTGCTACTTAACACAAAGCCGCACACACTTGCACCCCGGCACTCGCCGAATTAACCGAAATCAAATGAATGCTACATTGCTACAGGAGTGTGTGATGTTCTAGTCAAAGGCGAAGCGTCAAATGCGAATTGATATTATTTTGTATACTATTTTTCGAATGTGCTTACAGGGTATGATGAGCTCGACTAGCGTGTGCGCAGTTTTTAATCGAATATCACTCGAACTAACAAAAACAATGTAACTCTCTCTCGCACTGCACACCGCCCGACCAAAGGTACGACATTTTGTTAATCCTATTTTATATTGTTAGAACTTGTTAGTTATCTTAATCTTAGCTTATCAATATAATTTTGAATCTTTTAGTCTGATTAGTAGAATTAGTATTAATATACATTTAAGTTAAGTGTGTTATTTGTTCGAGATTGTTATGCATGGTTTATGGTTCAATCATGCCTGCTATAAGTATGTAGTCATTGTGTAAAGGAATAATTTGTGTTGATAGCACCTTAATAACTGAAAATCGTCTAAATTAGAAGATTGTTATATTGTTAGGAACAATTACATTCCGCAATTATTGCGTTCATTAATTAAAATTAAAAATATGAAATTTGAAGTGGTTTATGAAATGATCTTAATCTAAAAACAAGAGTAATTATTTTATCTCTCTAATATGAAAAAATCAAAAGTGTTTGTCATCTCATGATTTTTATGAACAAACAAAGTATTTTTAAAATATTGAAGTAGATACAAATTATTTCGAACATAGGTTACATGATAAAAGTCTAGGTACTTATTTAAGTACTTTATGTTGGGTGCATTTTTGTTGCTCTAAGCAGATGCATGTAGTTTTCGTTTGTTTATCTATGTTAATGTAATTAATTGAATAAAGCATTGATGTGTTTCAGTAACAGTTGTTCGATTGTGAAATGTTGTTTTTCATACCTTAAAATCCAATTATAATAGTATAATGTCTATTTCCAATACATCCCTGACATATTTTAAATTTTTATATCGTTATTTGGCCATGAGCTGTATGCTTATTTAAAATTCCTGATTTGGCCTTACAAAATTTACATGTTCATAGTTCATAGATAGAAATTATTGCAAACATCTAAATTTATAATTCATGTAAATTTGAAACAAAAGCAAACAATTTTCATGTAAATATTAATTTCGCGAAGAAATCATAATCATCGAAAATTATATTTAGTTTTCTTAAATTAGTAAAGCAATTATTATTTATTAACTTTTTCAACTTTCCATGTCAAGTCAATAAAATGCAGCAATTGTTAGGTAATATAACATCATGTAATCTAAATTTAAATCAAAATATTGGTGGTCATGAACAGCTAACGAGCGTGCATTACTGTTACTATAGCAACGACACGCATGCGTTTCTAATTTAAATTTACTGTTGCTGAGTACATGGAAGTTGCCGCTTAACTTAAGCTGCTGCTTCAAAACTATACGTTTCTTTCATAAGTTCTAAGCAGTTAGTTCGGTTAAGTAGAACGTTTAGTGTAAAATACTTTTCAATTATTTGTGAACAATGAGTGGCACTCTTCTTCAGCAGGTAAGAATTTGTTATTCGTTAATTATCACAATTTCTATCAATGCATTTTAAAATTTCAATTATACAATTTAAAGGCAATTTATTACGACATTTATGTTCGAGTCGAAATCCAATCAATAGAAAATCAAATGAGATTTATAGCATGCGTAACAATTATAGAATCATCTAGAAAATGTGTATTTCTGAAACACGTTTACAAATTCTCACTGTGGGTCCACGCATCATGTTAATGTCGGTGATGATGTCAAAATAAATATTTGAATTCACATTTACATTCGATAATGATTCTATGAATTCCGAATTCCAATATTGCTTTTTAAATACATAATAATTCAGCAAATATAAATCATTGATAAAGTTTAAACTTTGACCTTTTCTGTTAGTTTAACACTGACGGATTCTTTGTGCTGGATTCGTTCTTATCAGCGAGCGAAACAGATGAATTAAAAGCTGAGGGCGGGAAACTCATCAAATCGATGCCAGATGAATCAAACCGCACGGTGTTCAGCACGCTTAATGCGAATCAAAGTAAAGAACGTTACTTTGTGGACAGCGCGCAAAAAATCAGTTATTTTTACGAAGAAGGTGCACTCGATGACAAAGGTGCGCTTAAAGTGCCTGCAGAAGTGTCCCTCAACAAAATTGGGCATGCATTGCACGATCTCAATCCAGTCTTCAAGAAATACTCATTCGATGAACGCATCAAAGAAGTTTGTTTCCAAATGGGATTCAAAGAACCGGCAATTGCACAGAGCATGTACATTTTCAAAAATCCTAAATTGGGAGGTGAAGGTAAGAGCAATCGGAAACATATTCGTCGTTTATTTTTAGTTTTTGAATTTGGTGTTGCGTTGGATGCTGATGCATCTTGTTGGAATGCTTTTTATGTATGAATCATTCCTTTTGGATGTGCTCCAATTCATTGTGCGCTCATTCATTCATTCTCCCATAGCAATACAACTCATATTAAAATTTTAATTAATTGCCATCAATTTAAATAGTGCACGCACACCATAATCAATAGAATAATATAAATTATATGCAAATAAAAAAATATTGAATTATTTTAGTGACTCCTCATCAGGATGCTACTTATTTGTACACTGAACCATTAAAAGTGGTCGGTTTTTGGATTGCACTAGAAGACGCAACTATTGAAAATGGTTGCTTGAAATTTATTAGAGGTTCGCATAAGAGTGGTGTACATCGCAGATACGTTAGAAATCCGGACAAAAACTCCGATGAATTGATAATTTATGATTCGCCCGAGCCGTTTTATCAGAAGAACAATTTTGAAGCCATTCCAGTCCCAAAAGGTACATATTACATCTTAACTAAATACTCTTTTTGAAGTAATCGATGATTACTTAACAGGACAGGAAATAATTGAATAATTTATTTTTAAAGGTTCGTGTATTTTAATCGATGGACAAGTCGTTCACTGCAGTGATCCAAATAGATCCAACCAATCAAGGCATGTTTATACTTTCCATGTAATCGAAACGCAAGATACCAAATATTCGCAAGAAAATTGGCTTCAACCACAACCGGAAAACCCATTCTTGAAAGTATACCGTAATTAATTCAGATATCGAGTGATATATTTGATATATTTTTCATGCAAAAATTGAATAAATAAATAATAATTTTATACATTTGAAATATCTACTTATTTTAAATATAGTAACGTTTACGTCATTTTTTAAATCGAAAAATCCCCTGTGAACGTTTAAATGTGGAGGTCAACCTAATTTTTAATTTCAAACTTTGCACATGGCGCTTGACATGGCGTCCATGGCGATTTGACCAGATTTGACTGCCAGCCGGCTGTTATGCCATTTATAACCTAACTAAATTCAAAAAGATATTTCAACCGACAAAACTGTAAAGAAAATGTTTAGTTTCTTTTTAACATGTGTAACGTATGCCAAATCAGTTCTTCAATTCACCCTTGGTGCAAGTGTACTAATTGGCAAAGTACTTTTTGAACTCCTTGTTGGAATAGTATTTAAGTCAAGTGGAGTGATCCGAAACATACTCACAACATTGCAAATACTACTGGAAGACTTTGGATTATTCTTGCGGGACTTGGCTGAACAAACTGGATTTGGTTTTCAAATTGGAAGCACAATTTTCGAATACATATTTAGAGCCGTTACATTCGTATACAGCTCAATTGTATCATCACTGCAAAGCTCAAAAGAGACGTGTTTCTTAATACTTGGATCCATTACAAACTGCTACAATTATATAACCACAACAGTTTTGTTTATTATCACATGTGTAAAGAAGTTGATGGTGTTATTTGGTTCTGGAGTATGGTTTCTTATGACACTTATACCAGTTGCAATATTCTCAACATGTGTTGTAATATGCTATTACATTGGAGTCCTTTTTGAAGAACTTAGATGCCTGAAGGCTATTATTTGGCACTCAATTCTAGATGGCCTCAAATCTACCATACAGTTTTTTATTGATGTACCACTTGAAGCAGTAATGGGATTATGTTTCCTTGGATGCATAATTTATATACTGCACAAGTTCAATCAGATACTTTGCACTTTTGTTTTAAATAAAGTTAATGAGGCCCAACAGAAAATTAGTCAGAAATGGCTGATGCCTAAATTTTCTACTTCTGCTGTAACATTGCCAAAAAATGCACTGCCAAATGAGGATTCAAATGTTTGTGTTATTTGCCACATGAATCCGAAATGTATGCTCATATTGCCCTGTAGGCATGTGTGTGCTTGTGAAGACTGTATGAAACAAATTGGAAAATATTCGGGGAGATGTCCACTATGCAGAACCAGAGTGGATCGTTCAATTCTAGTTTATTTGTAGCTTCTTAAAATTGTAAACATTAAATATCATTTCATGTAAATATATAATAATTGTATTTTTGTTTGTTTCATTTAAATTTTGATGTCTTTATAAAAATTATTTTAAAATGAATAAATGGGTCCATTTTAAATTTTCGCGCCAAGTATTGGCCAATCAGTGGGTTTGTAATTTTCAAGGCCGACTATTCGTCTACAATGGCGTGTGGTGCCCAGACAATTATTGATAAATTAAAGTGGACTTCAGACTATACCTATGATTTGCGTGATGATTTCTCATCGGATAATTTCATAAATTGTGATAAATGAAATATATAAGAAATTGATCATAAAGAAAATCATCAATAATTTCGGATTAGAACCGCGCCTATTTTTTTAGTCATTCAAGTCACCCCATGTTCAAAGTTTGGAAAAATTGCCGTTACTTATGACAATTGGCCATTGGGATGTAATCACAAGTAAAATCATATAGTCTGAATGTATACGAACCTTGATTTCAAACACTACTACTGCTGCACTTCCGCCTTCCACATTACATGTATGCACGCGCTACGCCTCGAAACGCAAGCAAAGAAGAGGCGCACAAGCGCAGAAATCGGTACACGGTGCTCCTCCAACGTAAAACGTAAATTCACTTTGGCTGTCAAAACAAACAAAGTCATTTCATTTCTATTCCGCATTAATGTAAAAAGAATTAATTATGTAAATATTGTTCATTGCACAATTATTCAAACAAACACTGCGAAAACGTAGGTTTTATCATAGATTAGAAAGTGTCAGCCAATAGATTTGTTAGATCTTGAGACGAGACGGGGGGGACTGGCTATAGGTGTAAACTCGGTGTAAACTATATGTTTGCATCCAAATCTATAAAGTATGCTCTAAAATATAGTGATAAAAATGGAAAGCAACAAAATCAATGCAACGATTGTGCCGCATGGCACAGCCGGAGGTAAAACACATTCGCCGATATGAACTTTTTCTAAATTTGTTTGATTTTCTGTTATCAGGTTCATATGCTGGCGCTGGTGACATAGAGGAGCCTTATCCGAGCTTATCAGACTACCACGATTACGAGCCAAACCTGGAGTTTGACGATACTGAACTTCATCACAGTGAACCAATAGCTGATGAAAGTATGTAAGTGTTCACTTGACAATACAAACATTTCTAGTAAAATTATTTCAGTGAATTTACTGCAAGATATTGAGCCAGACAGCATTCCTTCACCGGACTTCACAATAGACCAGTTTGATGAGTTAGGTGAAGACAATTATGATAGTCTTGTTAGCAATTCCTATCCAGACATAGATTCCGATACCGCTGATTTACACCGATTTCAAGAAATATCAAGTTCACATATTGTCGATGTAAAGGGTGATGATTCAGCAGGCAGGAAAATTATCGTCGTTTATGCATGCAAACTTCCAGATATTGATAAGATTGACCACCAGTTGTTGTTAGAGTAAGCTTATAAAACAACATTGCTGGCATATTCTGAAAATGTTTGCATTTACAGATATTTAATTTACACATTGGATAAATATGTGGAACAAGATTACAGTTTGGTTTATTTTCACTATGGTTTAAAAAGCAAGAATAAACCCTCCTTGAGATGGTTGTGGCAGGCATATCGCGCATTTGACAGAAAGTATAAGAAAAACCTGAAAGCCTTGTATGTCGTCCATCCAACACACTTTTTGAAAATAATATCGCAATTTTTCCGACCGGTTATCAGCGCCAAGTTTGGCCGAAAACTAATTTATACAAATACGTTAACTGAACTAGGTGAACATATTGAATTAGATTTGCTATCAATTCCTGAAGATGTGAAAATGTAGGTTCACTATTTAGATTTACAAAAAAAATCGTTTACCTCATTTGGTTATTTTAAGATATGATAAAAATATTAGCAAAACTCCTGATAAGCAAGCCAATCAACAAACACCAATCATAGATGAAAGTCCAACAAAACAGTTTGGCTCAACATTGGAAACTATTAAAGAAAATTATGGTGAAGTTATTCCACCAATTCTTAAACAATGCATTCAATATTTAGATAATCCAGATGGTAATACTCAGTAAAGTTATAAACATTTACGATTTTAACGCATTTATTTACAGCGTTGGAGACCGAAGGATTGTTTCGACGCTCGCCAAATATTACTATTATAAAACAACTCAAACTGGATGTAGATGAAGGGAAACAAATTCAGTTTAATGATCCCCATCAGGCTGCCGTATTGTTGAAGACATTTTTAAGAGAGCTTAGACAGCCTTTGTTAACATTCGAATTGTATGAACTTGTCATTGAATTTCAACGTACGTGATTGCAGTTTTGATCACAGATGTTTTGATTAAATTTTCAGATATTTATTTAAATTTTTGTTTTAGGAACTCCTAAAGATAGACAGCTTAAACAAGCTTTTAGTATAGTAAATGAACGATTACCTGAAGATAACTATTCTATATTAAAATACATTGTAGTGTTTCTGTCCAAGGTAAGATATTATTAATTGTTTAGAAAATATTAAATAAAAACTATATCTCAGGTAATGGAGAGAGAAGATTTGAACAAAATGACTGCATCAAACTTGGCAGTAGTCTTTGGTCCAAACCTAGTATGGCCTGAAAACAAAACGATTAGTCTTACCGATATTGGACCGATCAATTCGTTCACGCAATATTTATTGCAGAACCATAACAAAATATTTATGACCTAAACAACGTGAAAGTCTGGATTTTGATAACGCGTTATCCCATGTATAACCAACCGTATATTAACTATTTAGAGACTAATATATTTGCATTTATCAATTATACAGAAAAAATTAACAAAAAGTCTATGAATAGAAAGAAATTCGTTACAATTAATGCGCATTGTTAGGTATTTGTATGCCAAAGAATTAAAATTTATTACTATTATTACATTGCATGATATAAGAAAACGAACGAAATGTTTTGATAGTATTTATTGAATTTTATAATTTTGTTGAATCATTATTGTTGTAGAACAACCAAGTATGCAAAGGGCAAACATTGGCAACCACTTTGAACGATTAGTTATAGCGAATATTAAATTGAAAAGAAGGGAAAACCAACAAAAAAAATAACGATGTTATTTGTTGTTTATATTAATCATTGTATGTTAGTTAAACTATCTGTATTATGTTAAACATGTTACAAGTATGCTTTATTTAGCTAATACCTCAAAATAACCATTCCAATAACCACACAGTAATGTGAAAAATTATACATATTTATACAAATAATATATTTTTTGTCATGTATTTTAACCCTGATGCTGATGCGAACTTGGGTTTGTACTACATTATGTAAATCCGATTATTTCTAAAACAAAATGTTTATTGCTTATTAGCATTTTTACTTTTTCCTAAATTAATAGTGAGATTTGCGCAGCAACTGCTGCAACGAAACATGCTCAACGCGCCTTTAAATTTTTAATAATTAACAATACTATACCAGAGCTTATTTTGGACGTAATTCAGGGCATAATCAGACTGAAAATAAAATAGTAAGTATTAATGCGTTTTTCCGTCCTTTAAATTCATGTTTAGAAGTTTATTTCTCAATGGTTTAAATTTTAAAAAGATGGCCGGCAAGCGACCTAATCAGATTAAAGGAGTGTATTGGCTAGGTGGCATAATTCGTCTTCACGACTAAATTTTTAAAATAAACAGGTTTTTTCCTGGCCCAGGACTATGCCTAGGATGTTTTCGCATTGACTGGCCATAGGAAAAATTGGGCGTTTTCGTATTTCATAAACAAAGATAGAACCAGGCGGGGGACACCTTGTAGGTTCATAGTCAACTTACAGTAACAAACCATAGGTTGTGAGGCTTGAATATCTGCTTGGACAAGAAGTTCATCTTTGATGCTGGAGAAATTACATGCAAATGTAAATGCGGTACCGAATTGAAAGGAGGCCAATGGAAACCCATCAGGACATCATTAACATCACCTCCATTTTCAATCAGGATACGCTGGCCAATACTAACTAATCTTTCAACTAAAGTTTGTATTATAAATAACACCATTATTAAAATTCAATTGATAATTCGAGATTATTATAATTTGTTACGTAAGGGTTTATCTGCTGCACTTAAATCCTTGACTGTTCTCACATGATTCTTTGGTATACATAAATAATGATTATCTGCAGCTGGTTTAATATCCCTGAACACCATAATCTCGTCATCTTCATATAATATTGTTGCAGGCGATATTCTATTGCTTATTTGGCAGAACACACATGAATTTACTAAGCTTAAAGACATACCGACAATTTCTTATTAAATTATAAAATCACAGAAAATTTTGTACAATAAATATTTATATTATCTATAAACTTTGTTACAAACACATGTTCGCTCATTAGAGTAAAGTCAGGCTAGAATCGAGTTTATGACTCTTGACTCTTCACGCGCGCACTAGTAAAGTAGTGCCGCTCGATGTATTGTGTTGTGTGCAAAT
>JARJDT010016229.1:0-10989 GCA_030264655.1 Leptusa sp. GC000079
CGGGAGACATGTTTAATGTCTCCAACATTTACAACTCTTTGCTTTGCACAAGCCGCAACCCAACGAAAATGGGATAGGAATAACAATTCGACTAAACAAAGCTAGTCAAGTGACAGAAAACTCAACAGCGTCTGCGAGTTGTGCTGTGCCTTTAAATTATTCAAGTATCGTAGTGGGCACTTCACTGTTTTCACTCTGTTTTCTTTGGTTGTGGGTTGTGTTGAGTTTCTTGAGCCAATTTCTAATCGCATATGCGTATGAAAGTGAGTTTTGTTTTTATTGTATAACTTCCAATCCCAATTTAGCTAAATTAGTGTAATTTATATGATGCTGATGCTTGTCATCCAGAAAGCTAAATTTATTCCTGCAGCTTGAGCTTCGCCTTGAAATTTGTTTAGATGCTCGGAGAAGTTGAAAAGTGTGCATTTCCGACATAGTTTACTTCAGTACATCGCGGTGTGCGTGTCTTCATTTCACATTTGTTGCAATTATTAAGAAACAGAACGTTTGCTTGTGAAGAAAGCAAATTATGTGAAGATGAACAACCTCGTGAACAAATTTTCTTCGCTTTGCACGCACAACTTTTCTCTATTTGTTCAAATATTACTTTAATGATGCCGAAAATGTACAAAAATGATAAACATATTGATTTTATTTATGACTCTTTGTATATCCGGTAGATAACAACATTTCGATAAAATTTCTCAAACTAGTCTGTTCTGTGACTATGAAGTCAGGTGAAAAAGGGTAAACGCCCTTTAAATTGTGTGGTTCGTGCATTTCCAATTCGAACCACAAAAGCACCTGCAACATTTTAGAGCCCTTTTAACTTTTTTATGCCTTGAGTTGTTCATACTAAAATTGAAAATTTAAGCCGATTCGAATCTGTCCGCATTATAAATGTGAACAGATGCATTTCACAGAAATGAAATGAGAATATCAAATGACGAGCACGAGTAATTGAAATGCATTCAAGGATTCAAGTTAAGCTGTAGGAGTGAGTAAAGTGACGAGTACCAGAGACAAACAATTCTAATAAAAGATAAACTCAAGAAAAATAAACAAAAAAGAGATAAATGTACGCGCCGCGTATATCAAGCACAAACTAGTTAGTTTGATGAAAGTTTTAAGTTACTGAAATATTAAAAAACACTTTAAAACGGACAAGAAACGCGTGCTTTATTTTATAATCTTTAACAAAATCATACATTCGTACTTATTGTAGGTTTTTATGATGACTTGTTTGTTGGTTTAGAATGAAACAATAGCTATAGCAAGCGCGTAGTCATAGCTACCGAGTCATGTTTGTCAACAAGCATAAACTATTCTATTATTTAAGAAATTAACAGTTTAAGCCAACTAGATTAATGAACCATGAAGTTTGTTGAAAACGCAGTGTGCGTAAACTGGTAAACTGATAACTAATCGCATTCTATATCCTGTTACGCGGTTACTAATGTGACAAAACCGACCAAGAAACGAAATAACAAGTCCTTTTTTTAAACTCTAATTGCAAAATTCTTTGCTTTGCTTATATTTATTATATTTATTACCTGCAATGACAGTATCGCTGAGGTTGTACTTGAGGCCGGCTTTCGGAAAATCCTTGAGCTTTCTGTTGCTCAACTTCAATTCACCACTTTGATTAGCATCCTCTAGGATGCGCTCCAAGGATCGCGTTAACTGATTCTGCAAGTGTCCACTTATGTTCGTTGTTGCGAGCACGGCCATGTTGCATGTTCACTGCACTCAGCACTGGCCGGCAGTCACTTCATCCGCAGATAGAACATGGAAAATCGCGCGACCACTAACGCAACGATACGCACACTACACGATCAACGACTGACTAACTCACTGACTCACTCACACAAACAGACCACCAACTCGTTCTCCCCTCCATCTTTCATTGAGGACGGCTTTTAGCTTTTAGCGTTAGCGTAAAGTTAGCGATTATAATCGATTAAACTTGAAACAATTAATAATCGATAATAATCGATTTTTTGAATTGCCAACTTCTTTTTGATGCCATTACTAATCTCAGTAAAACTCACATCACTTCATTTTACCTCACTTAATAGTGCCGTACGTTTGTTCAATTTGTTTAGTAAATCTCAGTTAATTTGAGATTTGGTGTCGATTTTCGTTGATATTTTATTTTTTTCATTAAAAAAATACATCGGTGAGGGATAAGATCCTTTGCTAAACAATTTTTTGCAAGATAAATTTAAAAAAAAAACAGGTAAAATCCGTAAAATCCAGACCAAAATGCAAAAGTAACTGAGATTAGCTAAGCACACTGAATAATCGAACGGCCCAAAAGTATCGTTCTATTTGCATTTTCGTAGTTAATCACATTGAGTATTTTTGCTTCCAATGAAATTAAATAAATACAAAGTTAAAATATTTATTTTTCTTTTAAAATTGTGCTCCTTTTAGTTAACTAACTATTGAAGATACAACTAGTATTTATGTTGGACATAAGATTACACTTTATAACAGTAATTTTATTAAATTAAAGTATAAACTTATCTCTGAAATTTATAAATTCAATTTTAAAGGTTGTCGAGTTTTTAATTCAAAATTTCAAAGAAAAACTATGGAATAGATCATTCCGATTAATTATTTCTTCATTCTTAGTGTACATATGATATTCCATACTTTGTTTCTGTGAACATCTTTAAAATAACTCATAAAACTTTTGAATAAAGTTTTGGATTCTAAAAATATCAAATAATCGATTAATAATCGATACATAATATAATCGCTAAGTTAGGGCTAAGTTCCAGCACTAATCTCCCACTCCCTTACTCTTTCACTCGCTCCATCTTCTATCCCTCTATCAACAAGAATAAAAAACTCCTCGATGTGCTCCAATGTGCTCACAAACAGCGCAATCGTCGTAGCGCCATGAAATAATTGAACAAGTTGATTTCAGCTTGCGGAGATGTCGTTGCTGGTGCAAAAGTCTTTAGCTAGTTCACTTGGTTGCTGTTTGCTTGTAAGTTGTGTTGATGTCGGCGCGTGTGTATTATTCCCGTCGGTGTGTCGTTTTCGGCATCGGTGGTGTTTGCCGCTTGCCCGGGTGCGGGTGGTAAGTTCTCTTCCTCTTCGAAGCACTTCGAAAGTATCGATTAAAATCTGTGCGCGCGGTGCGCACTGTCGCTGTGCCATATTATGCGTTTAATAAAGAAATGATTTAACAATAAAGCATCAAACAGACCTGAACAAACTTTTAAACTCGCTTTTAAATACACAGAAATGTCGGAGAACGCACAAACGACCGCTGCAGTGGCCGTAGCGGCAGGGGCAGAGGGACAAGTCAAAGTGGAGCCAGCTTCAAGGCAAACAAATCTGCAGCGGATACAGCAACGGAAACAAGCAGCGCTCAGCTTAGCACAAAGTAAAAAGTTGCTCAAGTTATCGATATACTCGAAATGCCAAGTAACTCAAATTAACTGATTATTGATTTGATTGGTGAATTCTTAATTGATGGGTAATTATAGGCGGATCAATGTCACTGCGCTGGCTGGAAGAAAAAGGATGCTGCGAATGTAAATCCGTCATTCTCAGATCTCTGTAAATGCGAACACTTGCTGGAAACACACATCACACATCTTCGAGCAAAAAGCGAAGAAGAACTCAATCATTTACTGCGAATGGTTGTGGATGTTGAGAACATGTACACAGCAATGAACAGAGAAGAGAATCCTGAGACAATCAAAGTCTACAGTTACTTGTTCAAAGTACATTAATTTTCATTCACTGCTTTTGCTCATTAATTGATTACCATTGATTGCAGTTGCTGTGCAAATGCATTCTCACCTTTGATACGCCAATAGTGGAAGGCCGTTTAGGGCAGCCACCATTCGAAAAGCCATCGATTTATAAAGCTGTTACCAATCTAGTCCTCTACAAGTTTGCACACCTTGGCCAACAAGAATGGAATACAATGTTTGAACTCGCAAAGATTTTCTTGCATTGTTTGAACACATGGGACTTTCCGGCGCCATGTTTACAAAGACAGAAAGTCTCTCAGGAGGAAGCCACTTTGTATAAAATTGCCTACACAAGGTTCACATTTTTCTTTAATCTACCATTAAGGAAACTCCACACTATATGAGTTTCTTTATGATTTTGTGTATGTGTGTTTGTAGGTGGTTTGTCTTCTGCCATGTACCAGCATTCTGTGATTCACTCAGACACTATGAGACAACAACGGTGTTTGGTCGTTCGCTATTGCGAGCAGTTTTCAAATATGTCTGCAAACAAATGATGGATCAATTCCACCAGGAAAGAGACCGCATGGCAGTTGAAAGACGTGTGATGATCCTCACGCATTTCCCGGCGTTCTTGAACACGCTTGATGCGGAGGTGTATTCGCCGAATTCCCCCATTTGGGACCCGGACTTCAAACCGCCGCCGTCGCCGTATATTCAATTGTTGGAATCCAACAAACGCAAAGCGACGAACACGCCTAGTTTGAAACGGAGTGATCCAACTATAGAAGGCTCCAACACGGAGAATGTCAATTCGCCCGTTAAGGATGGGAGCAAACGGCGGAAAATCGTCGACGACTCCAATGATATCAGTAATGAGGTGTTGCAGCAGATTATTGCAACTATTGATGATCCAAATTACATGTCTGGACCAGATGTTAGTAATTAGCAACAAAATACCGTCTGTTTTAGTCATTTATTTTTTTGCTTTAGATGGTTTTTGCTGAGGAGGTGCCTGCACGAGATGAAAGCGCCAAGTTGGAGGAAAAGAAAAAAGTTATTGAATTTCATATAGTTGGCAATAGTTTGACGGAGCCGGTTTCCAAACAAACAATGTTGTGGCTTATTGGGTTACAGAATGTCGTCTCGCATCAATTACCCAAAATGCCCAAAGAATATATCACACAGTTTTTGTTTGATCCGTAAGTGTATTATAAATTAGATTTTCGTAATGATTTCATCATAAGATAATTTCTAGTCGTTCACACTTTATGAGTTGTCATAACATTAATCATAATGATCTACTGTTTTTCCTTATGATTTTATTTATGATAACTTCAATAGTACGACTAAAATCATTGACTAAAATCATATAGTGTGAAGTGTACTTAAATCGATTTTATTAATTATTTTAGAAAACATCGAACATTGGCCCTCATTAAAGACAATCAACCAATTGGCGGGATTTGTTTTCGTGCGTTTGCGACGCAAGGCTTCACCGAGATCGTCTTCTGCGCGGTGACATCGCACGAGCAAGTCAAAGGCTACGGCACGCACCTCATGAACCATCTGAAAGATTACCACATCCGCAAGAACACGATACATTTCCTCACCTACGCGGACCAACACGCGATCGGCTACTTTGAGAAGCAAGGCTTCTGCACCGATATCAAACTGCCCATCAGCACCTACCAAGGATACATCAAAGACTATGATAGCGCCACTCTAATGCACTGCGAACTCAACCCGAACATCATCTACACGCAGGTGACGTCAGTGGTGCGGCGGCAACGCGACATCTTCAAGCATCTCATCCACCACCAGCAGAAACGCGTCACTAAGGTGTATCCAGGCTTGACGTTCTTCAAGGAGGGTGTCCAGAGCATTACAGTTGAGTCCATCCCGGGGATTGAAGAGACAGGTTGGAAGCCGGCGCCGAGGGCGACACGCGGCGGGCAGCAACTTGAAGAATCACAGGATATGGAGACGCTCACTGTCATGTTAAAGCATGTGCTTAATTCCATTAAGAATCACGAAGATGCTTGGCCCTTTTTTAACCCCGTCGATAAAAGGTTCGCGAGCGACTATTACGAACATATTAAATATCCCATGGATTTGAAAACGATGGCGGACAGACTGAAAAACAAATACTATGTGAGTCGGAGACTCTTCATCGCTGATATGATGCGCATTTTTAGCAATTGCAAAAGCTACAACAGTCCAGAAACGGATTATTACCAATGCGCCGTTAATCTGCAGCAATATTTCCAGACGAAAATTAAGGAGCTAGGCTTGTGGGATAAGTAATTTCATAGATGTTAGTCAATAACGAAGAAAGATAAATTAATTGTAAGCTAACTTATTCATATTTAACAATGATGTATTATTAAATAAATGTCTACACACAACAAAAGCCTGCCTTACATCATCTCAAATTTCACAGGGTTTTGCCCACAGATAACTGTTTAGCCAAAATAGTTTCAAAAACTATTCAAATATTAGAAATAACTTTTAATTAGGAAATATATTTTGAAAGCGGCAACCCTGAAGTTTCATATTTTTGTTACTAATTTTAGTATCAATAAATAAGATGAAATTTGTAATGGTGTAAAGTGGTCTTTACATGTCTTTACATCTTATTATTTACTCTTATTCTTGTGTTGTTGCACAAAAATCTTTGGCGAGATTCTTCCTTTATTCTTATCATCGCATTTGCACAAAGAGGGATGCTTATTGCAAGTGTTAACATTGCAATAGGTGCGATATTCGTCCTCAAGGAATATGCGTCCTTTGTACGATCCTGTTTGTAATTGGTCTAAGTGGTGATCCAAATGTACTGAATTGTAGCGGAAGCGCTCTATTTTCTTGGCTACTGGGGTCGCCCTGATGGATGTATTCGGATGGAAATGCTTCCGGCCAATGCGGGCGACTGCATTCGGTGGGCCGAAATAAAATTGTGGCTTCAGGAAATCCATCATTGACTATAGGAATACAAAAAACGTTACATAGAAGCAATGATAGAAGATTACAGTTTCTACGATTACTCTTAAATAAACTTATTTTTATTTCTATTACCAATTTGTAGATGGCGCCATCAATAAGAAAGATATTTAAACATTACGGATATTCAAGAGCAGTCGTACTTGTGAATAGTGAATTAATAAGTGAACAAAGACCAATCTTGCAAAAATAAAAATGCAAATGTCTGACTTTACCATATTCACATTTCTCGCGGTTAACCAATTTTGATAAGAAAAAATCGTTTAATACTACTCAACCAGAAAAGTCATACTTTGACCACTAGTATCGATAATAACTATTTTTTTAAAATTATTTTTGCAAGCTCTGATGAATACAGAGTGTTACAAACCGCTTTTTTCTTAACATGAAGACAAAAATGGATGGCACTAAAAAGCAGCATAATCACAATATCCATGATAACAAAGCAAACTGCTGATGAATACGCTTTTTCCAATTTGTCGCCCATTGGTAGCTCGCCGAATAGTAGGAAAACATCGGGAGTTTCACATAGAACAAGAATGATGAAAAGCATGATGATAACAATCGGATAAGCGTAACAAATAGATTTCCATATGTATAAGTGACGGGCACCAGTCGCGTAATGTATATCCTCGCAAATGCGGTCAACTCCATAACAATAAAACAACAAGATACTCTGCACGCCAATAAGAAACAATTGCTCGATATAAATCCTCTTAAAATGTAGAAATGGTAAGCCATAAACGAGAAAAAACCTGAAACTGTAGAGCAGCGAGACAAACATGCTAATCATAGTGAAACTCGGCACCAGAAAGCGTCTGTAACGTGTCAATCGCGGAAAGCAATCGTTTATATTCAACACGTACATGTGTAACGCCATCGACTAGAAACACAGCCATTAAGTTAAGTGCTCTATGATTAGAGTAAAGCATCGTTCTCACACTTGCGATTTGCGTTTTACAATTTTGCGAGAGGGCCGTGATTGGTTGCATCTGTTTTGACGGAGTCGACCGATGTTGTACGAAGATGAATATTTTTTTGTGATTAGGTCACCAGCATAGTCACCAGAGATCACGTGATCTACTTTTTGCTTTTCGTTGTGAACGTGTATTGCGATATCGAAAAATGTCGACCAATCCCGGCTCCCTCGCAAAATCGCAAAACGTAAAATCGCAAGTGCGGGAATGATGTTTTAATGCGTTACCAATTTGATGATTTCCACCAACCAACACGCTAAATTCGCGAGGATAATGATTGTTATCGGTGTTTGGCGTAACACTAAAAACTGGACGTAACATGCCGTATACATTGCGCCCCCTATCATTAGATAAAATAGTAACATTTATTGTAACGTAACCTAATTTATCCTAAAAAAATCAGTACGTACCTAAAGAATGAACATCCCCAATTTTAACGCCCATCGATGAAGATAAGACCCCGGCAACACTGTATGCAACCAACATATGCCAAATGGTAACTGCGTAGTTGAGTGTTATCATTAAACTTGCCTCCAAACCACTACCAAAAGGTACCTGGGGTGTGTATGCTGCACGTGTCATGTACCCCCAAGGACGAATTAGACCCAATTTGCACGTTGAAAGCACGATTACCATAACAACATCGACAAGTTTAACATCTTCGAAATTGAATGTTATCATTTGCGAAATTCCCCTAAAAGCGCTTTCGCCTTCTTGCATTATTGACATTACGAACATTAATAAGTTCAGTAACAAATCAATTCCAAACGCAATGTAGATCATCTGCTTAAATGATGTTAATCAAAAATATTTTTAAAACAAGTATTTTTACAATTCCAAGAAACTTCATTCCCATGATAACAAACAGCATGATAAACAACCACGTTATGGAAACAACTAGCGTCTGGTCGAAGTTGATGACGTCGCCATCTTGCCGCCAATTATCCCAAGCCTCGTGCAGCGCAATATAGCGAACAATGTCCTTCATCCCCGCACACTCCAAGCCGAAATAAACCGGTTTGCACTGCGTTTTGTTCATAGGACCCATGCTAATGAAATCATAGCATCCTACCATGTCCTCTCTGCACGCGTATAAACTACGCGGATGTATAATCAACTTGATCGCTGTGAGGAGGAATTCGCCCGTTTCGTACAACACTAATTGTGTATAGAATGTGTTGATAATAAAGAGCAGGAAACAAAAGCCGCAGAAAATCGGTACCATGCGATACATTTGCACGTTTGTTAGTTTTGTGTAGTCGCCATAAAACAATTCGACGTTCATTAGTGGAAACGCGATGAAGAAACACCCGAAGAGGTGCGCAATGCTAAAAACGCCTGCGGATAACGTGTAGCAATAATGCATTGTGAGAGGCATTCCGTCGACAGTGTTTCCCAAAAGCATAACGTACAAATAGAAATCCATAACTCTCACCCAATAGTTTTCCATGCGGCGTTCACTCAAAATCGCTTGCAATGCGCTGCGTTGCGCTTGGTTTGCCTTCCGAAGCGCATCAGGACTTTGCGCTTCAAGATGCCTCTCAACTTTTTTATCGGCATCTATGACTATGTTGTGCAATTTTTTAGAATGCGAAATTTTCAACATCATGTCAACTATCAATAAACTTTTATAATTCAATAATGAAAACAAATAACTAATTGTTGTAAATAAATAATATATCGATATAAATAAATGGTGGATATAAATAAATAAGTTATGGATGTAATAAATTATTTGGCAATGATTATTCGTTCAGTTCGTATTCGATGTTGTCAGCTCGAGTTCGCGTTGTTATCGTACTTTAGAATGCACTTTTTATAATGCGTACGCATATTACTGCTCTGCGAAAAGGACAAACCGCACTTTTCGCACGTGTACGGCTTGAGGCCCGTGTGGAAATTCATGTGCGTTTTGAGATGATGTTTTTTGGTGAAACTTTTCGGGCACAACGTGCACGAATAGGGCTTGACACCTGCAAACAAATAGATAGGGACATCACGTCAATGCGCATGCGCGCAGCATGCGAGTTACCTGTGTGTAATCGCGCATGGAGAGACATGTTGGAGCGATCGGCGAAACTTTTTCCGCATTCCGCGCAACTGTATGGCCGCTCGCCGGTGTGGACGCGCTGATGTTGCTTCAGGAGCATCTTGCGCGAAAAGCTCTTGCCGCAGACGCCGCACTCGTGCGGTTTTACGCCTGAAAGCACCGCCGAACATATTAGCAGATACCAGTACGACAGCCACGCAACTCAATGCGCATTGCTTCTTATTAAGATAACGATAATGCAATAAGCTGCATGAACATAAGCAAAAGGCGTTGTGATGTTATGTGTTGATGGTTGATGGAAAGCAAATGAATATTCACAACGTCAATGGTGCGCAATGCGTGAATGTGCAATGTGCGTGTCAACATTAAAAAAATGTAAAAGTTTAGTTTCCCAATTAAATCCAATCAAATTATGCATGTTGAGTTTATTTTCTTTTAATTCAAATAATATAGTATAAATATAGGAAATAGCGATTTTTTACCCGAGTGCGTAAAGTACGCTTTTTCATCATCGAGTGTTAAAAAGCGAAATGAGTGTAAAAAGTCTACTATTCCTTGACTATTACTTTGCAATTACATGCATTTCGAGAAAAAGATAATAATATTTTTGTTCTGGATCATAAATTGCAAAATAAAATTCTATGCAATAATCTAGCTCAAGTTTGAAGGAAGTGCAGAGAATATGATGGTCAGAGGCTGCAAGGTACTTTCGTATCGTATATTAGAACATGAACAAAGAAGTTGTACTAGTCCTATACAAATGAACATTACGTATCTAATCACAGAGACAGAACGCAATGGGCGTTATGATTACAACTTGCTCTGTTTCTTGCAAATGGGAAAAGTGCAATGAGGCAGAAAATTGTTATTAATGACGAGTCGTGTCGCGCATTGCTTTCCACTATAATATCGTTCACATTATCACATTCACATCATTAGTCACTCACTACTCAAAGCAAATAAAACTTTGGGGATGAAGTTTTGCCGTAATTAAAATATTTAGATGAATAGTTTACCTGTATGTATTCGTAAATGCATGTTGTATGCAACTCTTTGATTGAATCGCTTCGGGCAGTGTTGACAGGCGTACTCCTTGCGATCCCTGTGGATTTTCATGTGGCTACTCAAATACCCCTTGTCGTTGAACACCTTGCCACATTCCGGACATCGTGTGGAAAATTCTTTCGTACCGTCATGTATGGACCTGCCCACATAATTATTACTTCGAAACAAATATCTCTTATCA
>JARJDT010016237.1:0-11899 GCA_030264655.1 Leptusa sp. GC000079
CGTCATGGGCGCCGTCCCAGACGTCGGCAAACGGGACAAAGACGCCATTTATGGGTAAGCAACAAATCGAAAGCACTCGCTGCTCACTCACTATTGGTCATAACAATAAATAAACATACGTTCGCTCCATTTTCAAAGTGCGCCGTTGCAAAATCAATACTTGTAATTTACCCATTGTGTTAATACCGAACAATAATCTATTAAATTTCGCGAATAAAAATAAAACATTGCGTTAATAATAATAATTTAATTTGTTGGAATTCACGTTCATCATGAATCTGAAAATGAAGGAATGCGTATAGATCTGAATCGAATCAAAATTCAGAAAATGGAAGCCAACTAAATATGTATAAAAAACACAAAAAGTGAAACAAGAAGGAATGAAACTTGGGATGCGCTGCATTAAAATTGATATTCATGTGCATAAATTAATTCAAATTTATTATAGTCTGTCGGAATACACTTGCTGGCATACCATCCATGCCTTGGCCATCGCATTATAATCGTCTCCATTCCTTCTTCATCTCTTTTTCGTTCCATGGAGCATTCTTTCAGTCTAGTTTCCGAAGGGACGTTTTCTTTATAATCTCGAGTTTTTTGGGATCTGAATTTTTGATCGTTCTTGGTTGCTTGCCACAAATAACGAATAAGAATTTTGAAATATTTTCGACATTGATATCATCTTGCGCATACAATTTTCTATTATTCTTTAAGTTTATGGTAAACTTCTAATAGATATAAGTTCCCCAAACCTTTTGGGGTAGCGGAAGATCAGGGCTTTAAAATTCCCCCTCGTCTTTCTAAAATTCATAAAATATACGAAAATTGTTTAGTGCGGGTGGATGATAAGCACCCCAGTTTACTTTGTTACTCTGTTATTCATGTTATTTTACCTAAAGAAGGAAGCACAAGCAAGGAACGAACCATGACTAGGCAGAAAACTTGGGCATTTTTGAGTGTAACCTAAGAAATTTTCAAAGTGAAAATGGATAAAGTTTTATTCATTATTTTAAATTGTTCGTAAAAAGTTAAATTTGCAAATCTGTTCAGTTCACACGGAACGCAAAATGTATTTGAAAAATTCAAATTAAATTGATAGTACATTGATAACAGAAAATTGTTCAAATTTTTCGTCAAATAAACAAAGTAGTAGTGCATATTCGTCGAATATTTGAAGCGTTCTCCCACGGTTTTGCAATAATAATTATATGCATATTTCATTAGTTGGCTCGGCAATAGTTTAGCAAAGCATTTGCGCTTATTCGAACAAAATATTTCAATAACAAATCGACTTTCGTCCGCGTAATTTTCTCAAAATATCTATTAATTTTCCTAATACATATATTTTGTTGTTTTTCTTTTAAAATGTAAGTATGAAAATGTTGCACTTTGCGTGTTGCAACAAATAGTTTCAAGTCACAAGCGAACTAATTTATTAACAAAACCGCGTTGTTTTTGTGCAAATGTTTTCCAGTTTAAAATTGCTCAATTTTTATCGTTTGAGGATTAGGAAACGCAACTAATTGAAAATTAAATTTAATTAGAATATGAACTAAATGAGCAAACATTATTACTATATTTGAGAAGGGCAATAAAAGTTGGTACTTGCACACACACTAAAAAATACGAAAAAAATTATAATTGGAAGTTAACTAACTCGGGGAACACATCAGCTAACAACAAAAGTAAACTTGCGTCTGCAAATGGACGTAAAAGCTCAAACTCCATGCTCAAACTCACTGAAGGTGTCGCTTAATTACTTAGCACATACATTGACCGAACACCAACTAAATCAACAACGACACGCGCATAAAATATTACACACATTCATTCACAAAGCAAACGTTTTCTTCTTCTACCGAAGTATTTCTAGTTACGTTCTTTGGTTAGTGCTTTGTTCATTATTTGTTCAAACTTTTCTTTCAATTCGTTGTCTTTGTTTTCTTAATGTGTGGTTAAATTATACTAAAAATATCAATTGCCCATTGATATCGATTATAATATGGCAAATTTTATCTTACAATATTACATATGCGTTATGCTTGCATTTACACATACACATTAAATTTAATTATGCTTATTTCTTGCGCATTCACGCATTTATCGTACATTGAAAGAATCTCACATGCCATTGCAATGAATGTAAAAGTACGCATGGAAAGAAATTAAAAAATAAAACTGCTGCAACACATTCATCTCAGCGGGCATTAAAAATTATATTATCCACTACGACCAATTAAATAAAGCAAACACAATTTACAATTTGCTAAACCGAAGGTATCGTCCATGTGTGCATACTAAAACTAAACGAATGAGCCTCGAAAACGCATTAAATCTTCATGCCTTCAAAGAGACTTCTCTTACTCGCAGATATTCCAAAAGCTAAGTAAAGAGTGAGTAAATTTTACGCGTATCTAATGTAATGCAACAAACCTAGTGATGGTTAACCAGCACACTTGCTCCTTACAATCAATTCTGTTAATATCAATATACGTATTTTAAATGAACTAATAACATTTGATTTTTTTAATGCATTTTTTGTAGTTTTATTTTTCTATTCTTTGAAGGGAAAAGCAATGAATGTGAAAAAATAAAAGCAGATGTAACAGAGAACAAGAAAGAGTTGAGGAATATAAGAAAATGAATAGAAAATAAAACTTGAGCTTATTCTTCTCATTCGTGTTTAATTGTTTTTACTCTGTGCATTCTTTCGTACCTTTTTGTAAGTACTTGGATTGCTTTAATTGTGGGTGGATGAATCAATGAACGACAAAACACATTCAACATTTGCACTGAAGGGAAGACTTAATAGGCACAAGGGATTACGATTACCGAAGGAGAAGACAATGACCCGGTTAAATGGAAAAGGGTCAAAAATTAAGACAAAACCTTTTAGAAAACAATAAAACCCAATAAGTAATCCAATATTATTCACCACATTGCAATAAATTAAATGAAAATCAAACAATTTGGGGTACATGTGTTAATTTATTGTAAATTTACTTGATTCGTTTTTATTAGATTTTATTGAATTGTGCACAGCTAATTTCTAGTTGTTTAGGATTTTAAAAATTGTTGACATTTGCTCGAGTTAATGAGCGAAATAAATAATAAATATGTGTATATAATTAGACCGATTTATATGTTATAATTGTATGAAAGGCACAAATACGGATCATAATAAAACGCAATAAACGATAGCAATATGTGCAAAGGCAATCAAACTACATTATGCTTCATTTTATTTTATTATAATAAAATTATTATAATCAATATCAAGTGCATTTCATAAATTCTCTACGCGACTCGACTATTTTTGAAATAAATAAAAATTTAATCTGCCATTATGGAGTGCATTCGAATAGTTTGTTGCTTTCATGACTGATGATGATTACAATCGTGTCTGTTTTGACTTCTTCGATTTGATTAACTTTTCTTGCCACTGCCAGCGCCGGAACGAACGACAATTGTTTCTTATTATTATTATTCGTATCGATAGATGAATGCAGCCACTATATGAAGGCTGCGTAATTGTAATCGTAATGGTGATGATGTTGCTGTGACTCGTCGCTCGCTTCCATAACGATTGGGATTTATTTATGGCGTGCCATCGATGTAATTCGCGGGTCGATAGGTCGCGATCGTCCGGCCATTAACGGACACTTGTCCATGCGTGCGGTTGTCTCTTGTTTCATTTTTGTTGCTTTTTTCCTCTCTTTGCTGCTGTACTGAGAGTTGTAGTTCATAAACTCTTTACGAACTTGCAGATAACACTTGGACTTTTTGAACAACAAACACAAAACACGACATAAACTTGTAAATTAAGTATAATTAACCGAATGTATTTATTACAATTATTACAGCGATATTTACACTTAATACAACAATTTAGTGGCATTTATTTCGGTCGTAAATCATTCTGTGCCCGATTTGTATTAAGAGAAACAAAGAGATTCAATCTTTGCTCGTAAATTTTGACAAATTGATGCTTTCAATGAAAAATCAGTGTAGATTTAATTGAATCGCATTTCATGGATGTAATAATAAAGTAATATTGCAATAAAATTACAAATAAATTTTAGTACATTTTTTGGAGAGAGACCGATTTAAATTCGTGCAAGAACTTTTTATTTTCATTGCTGCCAGCCGGAATCTAATTGCCTCTCTAGTTTTTAAACTTACTAGAGAACTAACTTGACGAAATTTGGATCGTGAACGCACATTACCTTAGGCTATTCTCTATTTTGCATATAAGATGTATTAATTGAAATTTTGATTTTATTTTTAGGCATCCACTGTTTCCACTCCTAGCACTAATATTTGAAAAATGCGAACTAGCGACGTGCACGCCACGCGAACCCGGAGTCGCTGGCGGTGACGTTTGTTCCTCGGAATCGTTCAACGAAGATATCGCCGTTTTCTCCAAACAAGTAAGTTTCCAATTTTACTTAGAATGTATCCTTAATGCCTCTAATAAACGTACAAATATTTGGCTAGAAGGTTAGCTCAATCTGTAAATTCAATAACAGCAACAACAAATAAAGTGTAACATTTTTAAAACATTGAAATTATTGATGAGCAGTACATAAAACATCAAGTGCTTAACATGAAACTTGGAGTACGCGCACTTCACTTCCTCGATTTTCAATCTACCGTGATGTATGATGTCACAAATTCCAATCGACAAAGCGCATTTCATTTTTCCAAAGTTATGAGTTGATAATAACAATAATAATAGACAAATGCTATAAGTCAGTTAAAATATAATAATCGATTTGTTCAAATAAAAGATTGGATTTTGTTTGCGAATGTGTGTGGAGCGGTGCACATGTGTTAATCGTTTATAAATACTCGAATTGAATGCGTTATCAAAACAACAAACACACACTCATAGTATATTTAATATTTAAACATCAGTGGCGTCCGTTGCAAACGGGCAGGCAGTGTATTTGTTTAAGGTTTGTGGTATGTGTGCGTATTGCGTATATGTACGATTACCTTATCAACGTAACGATAAACGTAGAAACATATGTAAAACATCTCCAGCATATATACACAGCACACATGTTCATGAGTGACTAGATTTTTAAATAGCGTTGTAGAAAAGCAATAAAAATATGCGCGCGATAGGAAACTAACAAAATTAAACTTGATGATAATAAAATAATGAAATTAAAATAACGATTACATTTCTTCAATGTAGGAACATCGATGCGTATGTCGAACTGGAAGAGTTGAAATTAAAATAATTAAAAACTTATCTGTTTTATTAAACTTTAAATGGCTTATGATAGTTTATAATGGCAATAAGAGGTAATAAAAATCGTTGAGGCGTTAATAAATTATTCAAATAAAATTATTTTCAACTAGACTTTTTCTTGTTGGAGTGAAGACTATAACTTTGAAAGAATGGCATATTAAACCTGAGCGCCTGAGCCAAAGAGCGTATTCGAATTTAGCACTTCGACCAAAGGCGAAGAAGATATTAAAATTAAAGCATTCGCGTTTCGAGTTCGTGTTCGTTTGCGCGTTTGAAACAATTAAAACAACAACGCTTTGTATTCTAATGAGAGCACACCATAAGCACCACCAGCAGACTCAAGAAGGCATAGAAGGAGTCGGAGTAACACTGACATTAACATTAACATTGTTCTAGTTGAAATTAGTAAGGCACTAAAATGAAGCACTTTTAAAATTAATAAAATGGATTTTTGGATGCATAAAAAACTTTAATTATTAATTAAAACGCACGGTTTTATTAGTTAGCAATCTTCATATTTAAAAACCATTAAAGTTTTCGTTTTAATCGACGCTTTTATTGTGGTCATTGTTCTTGTTATTAATTCTTTTATTTTTGTAAGCGCGTTCAGTTTGCCATTAAAAATTAGTAACAAACTTACACTAATGTGCACCTCATCAATTTTAATGAACGTTTGCTTTGTTTTGTGTATATAATTCAGTTTGCATTTAACATTGTAAAATTATAAAAGTCATTAAAATGGATACGTGCATGGTTACTGTAAACTTTTCTATGTAGATCATTGCTGCTAACTTGGCTACCTTTTTCTTAGAGCTTCACTTGCTGGGTATCTTTGATCAGTGGGAGAAAGCTTTATCATTCTTGATTATGCTTGTTATCAGTAGCGAGTTTTAAATGTTATATTGCGTTGTCAACACAGAGCAGCAGCGGTTGTCGAAAAATGCGGACACCGATGTATGTTCGCTTATGTTTGTCGTCTTCTGAGTTAATCTTTTTATTAATTAATTTTTTTTATTGTTTACAAACAAACCAAAAGCGTCTAGGGTCTAAGTTGCTGTTTTTGTCTCTAATACTGATGATGTCGAAACCTTTGTTCAACGTGAAATATTATTATAAAACTTGACTAATTGACTTTTATAATTCTATAAAAAGCTCTCTGCCCTTGTTATTTTTATAAGGATCACTATAACAATATTTTTCTAGTCTCCCTAAATAAGCTCACATGTAAAAACAAAATAGACTTGTCGTTCTTATGCATATTTAGATTTCGTTTTGTTGTTTTGAGTTCACAACAATATGATGAGCGACACAAGAGAAATAAACAAAATGCGGTAATGAATTTATGAGTTCATTGGAGCTTTTATTTAATATTTAACATCATTTTCACCGAGCCATTGGTTTGCTTCCGCAATAACTTATTATCGAATCATCCCTTCCGTTAGGTACATTCAAATGCAATGAACAAGTTTAGGCATTTCGTGTACGCGATACACGAATTATTCCTACAAGCGATGGGACTCGGATAGGATAGTGAATTCGAAATAAAGGGCGAGATTTGAGATTTCCTCTTGGCATTATATTCTACTTGCGGAACATTTCGTGTACACAAAGCTGAAGGGTTAGCGCTGCGCTGCGTGTAGATGTATTGAATGGTTGCACTTGGTTGGTTAGTTGTCCCTCAAACTCCCTGTACGCGCAAGTACATTTTGACTTTATAATTACTCATTTCTCGTTCCCCAGCGGTGTATTCCTATTATCGGCCATTGCGAAATTTCCAATGCATGCGTATGCAAAGTATATCCCTATCTGTATGCAAGTGTCAACCCCGTTAAATCATCGCTGCTCGGATAGATGTTGGTTGTTGGTATGAATTTGAATGAATATGTAGATGTGCTGCAAGTATGCAGACATGAGGGTTCCCCAATCCCAATATTATTAAAATCTAAACACGAAGCAACGCAAGCTCCTAGTCAAGACTGCAGTCCCTATTTTAAACGAATCATAATCGACGCATAAGTAAATAGCCGATTTAAGTGAATTTACACATAGCGTTTTAGAAGCGCTTGCAATGCAATGTAAATGAGAGAATGGGTGAACTACTAGCATAGTGCTGATAGGGATATAGGGGCAGGGAGCAATGTGATTTTGTTTAAGTTCTGTAAGGGATTGCAATGCAAGCGACAGAAAGGGATGCGCTCCCGGTATAACCAGGAACAGCTGTCCGCGATCAACCAATCCGCAATCAACGCCATCCAAACGCAATCAAAGCCGGATGATGAGGGCGCTTAATAAAACACAATCAAATATTCATTGACGTTGACTGCGATTGCGGTTTTGGTTTCTGTTTGTTATTTTTGTGGCTTTTGCATTTAAGATCAGGCCTTACCTACAAATAACTTCGAAAATCATAACAACATCAATTTCGCAGTAAATAGATTGCAAACTTGCTGGAAATGTTTAAAACTTGACTGACATAAGGGGTGTAACTTTTTGGTTTTTGACATTTAACAGCTTTTTAACATTTGTAATTTTCTTGTCTGAAAGTTAACATTTTCTATTTTCAACGAGACGGTGAGACCCTTGATGTTGTAGTTTTGTGCAGATGTACAGAAATATCCTAGCAACCCAATTCCAAGAAGACTTCTTGTATTAGAAGCCGAAACTTGACGCAAAGTGAAGAAAGGTTATAACGGTTTCACTACCTAGAAATACCCTTAAAATTTAGTTCGGAATTTTCGTGTGCGCTAGCAAGCCAAGGCAAAAATAACTAAGCAAAGTTTAAATTTAAAAGAGGGTAGCACCTAATATAGCCCGTTGTAGCTATCTAAAAATGTGCTTCTAGCTTTTCTAATATCAACAACAAACAACAAAACTGCGTATATTTAGACAAATGAATAAAATGTTATACTGAGATAGTGAAACCAACAAGGTAAAATACACATTTCAAATACTATTTAAAAAGGATGTTTCTGTTGGACTGTGTGCCATATTGGCTTGCGCATTCTTCTTAGCGCATTTAGCAGATGGATGGCAGATCTAAAGATACAGATATAATAATGGAAACAGTCGAGCACTGTATCGAGTTATACGAGTTTGTAATATTAGCCTTTCGTAATATTCCCCATAAAAGTAGTAATTTACTTGTTGCAGTGAATTTATGACTTTGCTCGTTCATACGTCGTTCATACTTTCTTACGTCTTCTTATAGTTTGTTAAGGTTGGCATGGCCGGTGCGCGATGTCTAGCGCGTTCCATTCCATCCACATCCACGATTCGTTTATTCGTTCCCGCGCATTTTATTCGTTTTATTCGCTTGACTCTTGCACTTGCTCTTTCCAAATGTCGTAAGTTATAATACTTCTTGATACTAAGTTACAGTCGATTGAGTAAAATATGCCTAATCGAAAAAGGCGAACTGGCAAAGTCATTATTGAACACGTTGCAAAAAACGACCAAGAAAAGTGCGCCGAGTAAATAGAGTGCGCTTTATTTATGCTTCAAAGTTGTTCTTGTTGCATTGCTTTGCGTTTATTGTAAATGTCGGAAATGATTTTATCTCAAAGTCGAATCTTTAAGGATACCTGAGCATCACTTGGCATGAGTGAGCGCATTTCACATTCGGTTTAAATGGAAATAATGAAAAAAAGAAGCTCTTGGGAGTCAAACACAAGTTCAACAATGAAAATGAAATAAAATTAAATTCAGTTTTTGGTTTTATGGAGATCTTTTAATTTCTTCTTTGCCCTTCTCACTTTTACTAGCGCTCGTGTCACGAATTTGTTCTTTTTCTACGATTTGGGTTAGAAATTCTTCGTGGTGTGCGTTTTATTTTCGATTATCAGGAAAGTTAAACGTCCTAAAAGTTTAAAAACCACTGAAAATACAGTAAACACACGATTTTATGTAACTACAAACTAACAAACGCTCGGCCTTGTTGGTTGTTGGTTTTATTACTTGATAAAAATACACTAAAAACACAAAACGACAGCGCAGGAACATGTAATTTTGATGTTGTTTCCTTCAATTTTACAATCAGAACATGCATCTTGTGCGTTTCTTGCATTCCAACGCCCTCTTGTCTCTAAACGCGTTTCTTTCATATTTTTAACACATATTTATCACACACTTTAATTGGATTTGTTCTCTTTTAATCGCGCGTCCTTCCTCTCTACAGTTCTGTACACAATGACTTCTATTCATGGCTTATGGTTTTAGGTATTCGAAGTTTGGGTAATTTTCAACAAAACGTAAAAGTGCACAACAATGCACGCGTATTTTGTGCTCGCCGGCGAAATGCAATGTGCAGGATTGCATGGTGTGCATGGTGAGACGCCGAAGAATCCCCGCTGCGTAAATCCACGAAATGAGCAGCGTCGAAAATCCCTCCGCGGGGCTTCTCTTTTAACCACTTTTAACCACTGCCAGCCATTGTCGATGCACTCACTCACTGTGCTGTGCACATCAACCGAATGCTCTTTTCGTCTGCTTTTTCAATATGTGTAATGTGCTTGCTTTGGCAAACCAACTGCTATATACAAGATGTTAATAAAATGCAAAATCCCTAAAATTGACTTTAGGGCTTAACAATAAAATAATCTCATCCATTGCTTACCTACTTCATTTCACAAGTTAACCACCATAAATGGCGGATTAATCCTTCAAAAATGCTGTGAATTTATTGTCCATGTCCATACGTTTCTAACAGTAAAATTAAAATAAATGAAAATCTTAATTGCATTGCCTTGCTTGACGAAAACTATGCCCTTGAAGGTAGGGTTTAACAATCATATACCAAGTGTTCGAATACGTCTATTATTATTATACTACTTGGGTAATTGAATGTTTTGGGTATTGTTGATAGATTTTTTGACCGACAGCCAGTATAGGCTTGCACTGCATTGGAAACGAGTAGTGCACATAAGGTAAAACAACATAAATTAAACCTTCTCTTCGTTGCTGTGATTATAAGTGCGTTGTGGCATTTTGTGGCACTTTAATAGTAGTTTTAATTAGTGAGCACACCGGTTTCCCACGTGCAATCAGTCCTAAGGGGTTGTTGCCATGATTTATTGCCTGCACCATCTATCTCTTCAAACGCACACGAACTCGAAACTCTCGACCAACTCAACAACAATGTCTGCTCTGTTTGGTTTATCTTCTTGTTCTCTTTAGGCCTTCGTTAGCAGCAGAAAAAATATTAGAAAATGCATCTCGACTCGAAACTTAACTGTTCACGCATACCGAAAGAAATTTTCGAACTGAAAAGTCCGATTCGATTTCAGTTCTTCTGGAATGCCGAAGGGCACCAGTTCCCTGTTTCTTCTCCTCGGATAGTTGCAGCCGGGGCTATGTGAATTGTGAAATATACATAGTGAAATACGAAACGACCGTAGGGCCTTTTTTATTGCCAGCACGCTTCGCACACCAGCCCAGCTCCAACAGCACACAACAAACGGTTCCACTGCGAGTTTTCGTGTGCGTTCGTGGTCTACCTGAAAGTTGGAGAAAGAGCGTTCTTCTTACCCCTCGAGTGCTACCCATCCGTGGCAAACATACCCGTCCATCCATCGTGCTCTGGCTCTCCAACTTCAAACCAATGCAAAGCAATGCGCGCAAGGCATCTCAGCACCACTTTGTTGTATTTATGTGCCTTTTGTGTATGGCTTCGTGTATCTGCTGTTGCGTTTCTATTTCACTATTGTTTGCATTTTATACAGACTGTTCATTTGAAATCGAAGAGGTTAAAGTTTGAATTTTGTTTATAGGGCAAAAAACTGTTAACTTAAGCAATCGATCATGATAAATTTGTTTATTGTGATAAAAATATATCTAATCATGTGCAGATTGAGAAGGGCTGATTTACTGAATTTAGATTATTAAATTTCTTTCTTTAGGGCTCATCGCATACCCTCTAAACAGCCTGAAATACCTAACAGTTTCGTGATGGCGATGATATATGTGCATCTTTGAAATATCAGAATAACATAGTAATTTTCAAAACACTTAAATATAGATATTAGGTATTAAAACGTTATACTTTGCTGCAAACTGCCTGAAAAGTGAGAATACCCCATTTCCATCGTTTAATCATTCTCAAATTTATAACCACAAGCGCATTTCGACTCTTGAACATCTGAACACACATTTTTAACAAATTGCATATTATTTCATATTAATTTACGAAATTCTTCTTCTATGTCAAATTAAATTCCGACCTCGAACTTTCTGATATTCGATGTTGGAGGGTACCGTTTCACTTCGCGTTTACGTTTGTGACTTGTGTGTTATGTTTCACTTTGAGTAACATATTGCTTTGCTGCTTTTTGTTACGAATCAAAGGGCTCATTATCATTCTATTTTCACTCTATTCATAAGATCATAAGTTGAACACTTGTCGGTCTACGTTTACCATTTAAATAAGTATGTTATGAGATGGTGGTTTACATTCCATTTTTGGTTTTTCATTTTCAATACACGCGCTTTACTGGGTGTGCACAAAAGAGTAAACGGATAAGTACGTTTATTCGACTTCTTTATTCGTTTACGATGCACGATTCGCACTTGGGGTCATGTTTAGTTACTTTATTGCAACTGGTAATTGCGGTTTAGTTCATTTTAATATACATATGTGATATGTAT
>JARJDT010016238.1:0-14887 GCA_030264655.1 Leptusa sp. GC000079
TGAGTTATTTCACGAAAGCCGAAAAACAAGAACGAAGCCGCCGCAATAGAAACAAAACAATACGAATGATTCAAATGAAACGCACCAGCCCAGCAACAGATACTTTTCGTTTGAATAAGCGGTGGAATTTTCGCGCGCGTCTAATCTTTGTTGCCTACATTATTATGTAACGTACTTTGCAGAGTATTTTCCGTTATATTTCTCATTCTTTGTTTTGTGAAAGACAATACTTAAACTTGTTGCCATGTTGCCAAATTTATGTTATGGCACATTTAGTAGCAATTTAAATGCCCGCAAAGTTCCGCCCTGCTTCTTGTCGTTTGTCGCGAAGAAAACGCCATTATCATTTTAACAACATCAGGCAGTGCCAAGCCAGGAAAGAAAGACGTTTATATTATTTATAAAGCGACGAAAAGTGCGTTTATCTTTATATTCTGCTAGTCGTTTAATGCTACACTTGACACGAAAGTGGGGCATCAAATTTTTGGCACGAACACTTGACTTGAGTGTGATTGTACTTTAGCTTTAGCTTGAATGAAGTGCGAGTTAATATTTCAGTCGGAGTTGCCATTTGCATCAAACGACGTCGACGCGCATATTCATATTCGGATGCACACATTTGTCATGCGTCCTCGTCATCTTTGTGCAAACAAATACATTTTACGCTCAATCATTGATGGATAACATATAGGGTCGCAATTATACTCTGTTTTTGGTTTATTTTTCTTGTAGTTGACCATATGAAGTATACCTTTCCTAGGAACTCTCACCTATACATAATTTAATTGGATAAAGGTATTAATATTGAGGTTAGGTGTCTGCGGCACATACTTAAGTAGCAGGGTAAACGTAACCTCAAAATTAAACAGACCTATCCAGGAGCTTCTCGAACAACAAACAAATATATACCTAAAGTTGTAAGTTTCTTCATCTGTAATCTTATATCTAGATAAAGAAGCAACGCGTTAGCTTTTATTATATCTCCGATATTTTTTTTGAATTATCTTCCTTAATATTTTACGTAAATATAAAGATGATTTTGTTAACTACAGTTCATTTTTTTTAAGAATGCAGTAGACGTTTGGAACTAAAATTGACTTCAGCACTGTGATTGGTCATTTAGCAAGTCCATTTTACACAACCAACATTTTAATTTTTTTTAGGCAAGTAACAGATCATCAATTTAAACGTCAATATACCATTTTTTTAACTGTCAGTAATTTTGAAAATTACAAATTCAGATTTAATTGCTTGTATAAAGGTATAAAATTTGGCCAAAACAAATTGTCTAGAACACTTATTTAGACATTTTAAATTTCTCGCCTAATTTAATATTTGATGTTGTGTAAACTGGGCTTCGCGATGGTGGCGCTAACTACTGCATTCTTAAAAAAAATGAACTATAGATTTAATAAGCTTTATCTATGCACAACAAAATATATTTAACAAATTTAAAAATTGCATTGCCAGTTGAGGAAACTGAATCAAAAACAGAATATAGCCTGCATAAATACATGTATGAATGCCGGAATCAAATATCCATGTGAAGCGCACGTTCACGTTTTATTGACAAAAGTCAGTCACGGCAAATATTTGTATAAGCAACGCAGAGAATGCTCAAAATACGCCAATAGAAGAATTTCAAAATTTCGAAAATGGTTAAATTGTGGTAGTAAAATATGAAAAATAAATGTCCGCAATGGACAAACACACATGCGCTTAGTTTTTAGTTAGCTTAAACTTTATTACGACGCTCTGAGGAATAATTTTCGAAATTTCCTCCCACAATGCTCGGGTCTCGAAAGCATTTATGAATATGTACTAACATGCAAACTAAACTCACCTACATACGTGCTCTAAATCACTTAAGCCTCCATTGTTAGTTACACTTACCTAGAAACAAAAAACGAAATTAATTTATGCAAAGTTATTATTGAAAAAAATAATGCAATTTATTTATAGTCAATTGGATTAAGAGGCAAAAATTGTGAAGCACACACAATGAAAGCGGAAATATATGATCGAAGACTCTCATAATTGCCTCGTATAAATGTCCCATTTACTAGTATTCCTGTTCTTGATAAACGATTATTATTCATACTCGTTCCAGTAATTCGAATTTTCTGCCTGCCAACGAACGACGATCAAGCAGGCCGAAAGAAAGAAGCCGAAACGAGCATAACGCGCGAACCACATACCGGAAATAATAGGAGGACAAAAGAAAAACGGCAAACGCACATCGCACTTACACCAAGTGTTCCAAAACATTTAAAACAAAAACTATTTTATCGACAATTTGACAAACGAAACAACCTGTATGTTATGAGTTGCGAAAGTTAACAAATGAAACTCTACGTATATCGATGGAGTTATTGCAAACAGCGAGCAGACCGGAAGAGAGCAACAAAAATAGAGATGAACAAAAAACAAGTAATAATTCAGCGAATGTGGGAGTCGAGCCGTCATCCAAGCATCCATATTCCCAATTCCCCTATTACTTTAATTGAATATATCTATCTGTCTATAGTCAATGGGATAAATGTATCCGAGAAGTTGTGTTTGTGTTTATATTGCGTTGAAGTGGGCGTCAATCAGTAGCAGAATCGCTGCAGAAAAAAACTCCGAGAAAAAGTTTCAAAACAATGACAACGCGCTATATTATTCAATAATCAACAGATAAACGGCCTTAATTTTTATTGAAAAGACCAATCAGGTTAAAAATTAATTGCCAAACGCCAAAGGCGTGATTTGAATCTTAAATTTAAATTTGAAATCTTAATTTTCATTGAAATTGAAAACTTTAGGCGCAAATTTCATAATTTACAAGTTAATAGGAGAAAGGAGAGTGAAAGTGATTTAATTAATTCTCTAACAAGTTTAAGGGTTGCCTTATCTCCAAAATGTGCTAAGTGCGATTTAATTTTATTAATACCAAACACGAAACCGCGCACAAATTTTACATTATCCTTGTTCGAGGACCAAGGACTAAGAACTAATATCCTGCAATGGCTATTTTTAATTTTTCAATTAAATTCTTTGAAAACACGCTCCACGATGACATTTTAGTAAATTACTGCAAGGATGCGTGATGCAAGTGCCAGGACTGCCACAGGAAGGAAGAACGAAGAGGTGTCTAATTGAACGACCACTTTTATAAAATAATCACGTCGCAATAGAATGCGGCCGGTAGCGGTCGTGTCCAGCCGGAATGCACGCTCCTTGTTGTCCTTAATGTCCTTGTTGCTCCTTCAATCCAGCAACTGGAATCTAAGTGCCAGGATTGCCAGTTGCGAGTCGCGCACCGTTTAACGAGACATTACATTCTATGGGCGTATAAGAACTAAGAAGCAGGAAAGCAAAAAGGACTCGCCAGGATTCACTCACTACTCACTCACAGTCACATTCACATTTCGCATACATGAAGAGATAATCAGCATCCATCCTTATGCCTTGTGCCTTGTGCATATGCGTCAGCAGCTTTTCACCACCCTTTGTTTCTAAAATCCTTGTTCCTTGCTAGGAGCAAACATAACGAGAATCGAGACTCGTATCTGCGATTGCTGATTATACGATAATCATTGGCATGAACGCAGGACTTTTATGCATTAAAAGCAAAAAAAAATGTGATGAAATTCTGTGCAGACCGCATGTGCGGAAAGCGAATTAACAATGAGTACTTAACAAGATAAGTAGGTACATATAAGATAAGAGTATAAAGTAAGCGAATTAAAAATTCACGGAAATAGGTCAATGAAAAACGTTTCCCGGATCCGAAAAATTCGCACAACTTGTTTATCGTTTTGTGTAAAAAACCTCAGCGTAGGAATAACGAATGCGTAAAGTACTTCTACTTTAATTATCTTAATACCCTTTAATCTAGCTGTATTAAATCTACTAACTTTACTGTTCTTTGTTATCCTGTTCTGTCCCTGCAAGGACCTTATGCTAATAGTACAAAGAACCAGAACCAAAACGTATTTGAGTGTGAATTGTACATCTTAATCTGCACATATTTAATTTAAGAACTAGAGACGTCATTTTAATCATTATTTAATAATGTTTTGCGAAGATTT
Organism: Leptusa sp. GC000079; assembly: GCA_030264655.1. Lineage (NCBI taxonomy): Eukaryota > Metazoa > Arthropoda > Insecta > Coleoptera > Staphylinidae > Leptusa > Leptusa sp. GC000079. The sequence continues at coordinate 4,074 of JARJDT010016238.1, forward strand.
ATTCAAACTACAATTTATTATTAAATTTAACAAAGATTTGACGTCCTGTCATTTTTCTTACAAATGCCGTGTAGCATTGCTTTACAATCGACCAATCAGAAGCCTAGAAAATGCACATGCGAGTAGGGGTTAGTCTCGCTAGTTCTTAAATGGACTATAAATCGTATGATTTATCTTTATATACAGGGTGTTCAAGAAATAAAAAATCTGGGGAATGACAAATCACTTTATGTTGTCCTGTTTTAAGCATACCTAAAATCTTTTTGATGTATGTAATAATTGTGTGGCGGTATAAGAGGATATTGTGCGATGAGGAGCGAACGCACGGAAAGTGAGCTTTTTGGGAAGAGCGCACGGATTAAAATGGAAATGCGAATTCAAACATCCGACATGGATGCTTTGCTGCGCTGGAAAGTGCCAGAGCTACTTCTACTGGTTTAGGCTTTGCTCTCCATGTATGCGTGTGTCTTTTAGGCCTTTAAGCGTATCCTGCTTCCTGTCTTTTCTTGTTACATCGACTTCTAGTGTCGGGTATTGTGCACAGCACAGCGGGAACTTCCAACTTGCGGTGTACAACAACGCGCTGAGCTTTCAATTTCAGTTTGTATCTTTAACCACTTAGTCTTTCAATAGCACTAGCAGGTTCAAGTTACAAGCTATCGACTGATTATTATTAATTTTATTAATTTATCGTCATCTTATTAGTAACTATTAGCTAATAGATGTCAGGATCAACATTAATTAATTGACGTAGAAATAACTTGTTGCTTTAGTTGCATATACTATTCTCTTCCTGTCGTTTTCTGTTATTAAAACGGTGAAAATTTGAATTTTTTCCGGGATTAGGAACACATTTCCTATTCGCAAAGTGTAAAGTGTTCGTTAAGTATTGGATTAGCGACCTTCCTTCGTTTTGTGTGCATAATAATAGGAGAAAATCCTTGAGGATTATATTCGCACCTAGTTTAGACGAGACGTAATTAAATCCAGGTCGTGCACCTTTCTTGGGATATCTTGGAAAATCAATCGAAACTTTTCAAAAGTGACAGCAATCCATTTAAAATTTGTGTCTGAGCTGGCATTTTCCGTGACACGCTGTGTAATAAATTTAAGTGCTTGCGCGATTGCTAATTTCGAAACTAATCCATGCGTTAAATTATAATGATGGGAATTTGAGGCACCGCATTTCATGTTGCCGAATTCCAGGACGGCACACAACACTTTCTGTCAATTCTCCGACCAACCCTCCTCCCAAAACATGCGTTTCCATTCTGTGTAACACACTATCGAAATTCGCTATTTCACAGTGTGATGTGCCAGGAGCGCAAGATGGTTTTTCATATTACCGCCGCGAACGCTCCATTTAACACGCGACCAGAGACATTGCCGCATCGTCACTTTTTGCTCTCGATGATCGCTGAAATTTTTCATTGGCTGCCATAAAATTTTCCACGTCATGCCTCAAACCCACAACTCGACCAGGCTGGTATGTTCATTATTTGTGTTTTTTTGTTTGAGCACATTTTAAACAAAAATTGTGTGCAATTTTCGGAAACCGGAAATATTAAAACTTGATCTTCCGCTCCTTTGATTTTGACCTTATTTACAAATATCATATAAGGATGTCATATATATTTGTTATTTGGTTATCGCAAAGGCGAAAGGAAAAGTTTGGACCGCCAGGTTTAGGATATATTGATCGGGAAATAGGACGCACTCCCTTTAGCCCTTTCTTCTCGACGGTCGCGACATAGTTCTTTTGTTGACTACGTCGAGATAGGTATAACTAGACGCGAGGAAAGATATTCTTCCAAAGGAGTAGACAGTGCGCGATAGGATTCTCTGCTCCACTTCTTTCTTCTTCGTTTTCCAAACTTTGCCTGAGCGTTAGCGTTGTGATCCTGGTTACGTTCGCTGTTCGCATGCCTTTGGATGGTTATCCTTACGTGTAGGTCGCTTTCAAAGAGGACTTTGATGACCCTGGATTATTAAGCGTCATCATACATGCGGACCAGATATCATACTTGCCAACTAGATTCAACCTAACCTAAAAATTACTTGAAATTACTGTAGAAATTTGCCGAAAAAAAAAAGATTAATAAAATGGTCAAATTGATAAGAAAAGTTAATAATTTTTAAAGATACTAAATTTTGCGAGTAAATGTTTGGACAACCCTGCATGAGGACAGTAGCAAATTTAATTAGTGCGGACTCAAAAAGGACTTCGTAAACGGTCGACGAAAAGCTTCAGGAGCCGGTCGATTGTGTATAAGGCTAGTTAAATGAAAATTTGTCCATCACATTATATCCACCATGTCCAGGGACTAAAGCAAAGAGTAAAGGACTAATTGTTAGACACACTTCAGGCTTACTAATAATTCCTCTAAGCGATAATTTTTAATTTGCAATTTCACAAAAAAACATCTGGTGTTCTCTTTTCTGATGTTTAAGTAAAAGTTATATCTAGGCATCATATAGGTGCATGCGTTCGGCGAAAGTTCAAGGGAATAAAATAAAAACTATTTTTAACTCGACGTGACCTAAGCGCACAGATGGAAATCGATGTCTTGCATGCGTTTAAAGATTTCCATATGTGGAGCGTCCCGCAAGGACAATCTCAGCGAAAAGCAGAACGCGCATCCGACTTATTGTGATTATGAACACACTGTATGCCAACTTTGGCTAACAAACATTTACGAGTAGGACATTCTTAATTCGCGTATAGTAAAGTTCAAAAAGTTTGAACAAGCAGGCGTATAATAAGTACACATCAGCAAACTGATGGTAATTTGTCATTGTCGTGTTTGTTAAGTAAGCAGCGACGCGGCGGGCGGCGAAATTAATAACGTTCAATGAAATTTAAATTCCTAGCGGTGCGTTCGTTTTATTTTAGAGGAAATTAGAAAAGACCTTGGCCGGAAATTTCAGCCATACTGCGCCTAGACGTAGACACATTCCCATTCCGCGCGAAGGACATAAATCAAATTGAGAACTCACTACCGACCCATATACAGGCCTTTAACAGGTGGGGAGGATTGTAAAGCCCTTGTAAACTTGGACTTGTACACAAGAAGAAGGTAGAAGCAGAAGAAGGAGGCAGGACAAGACAATCCTTGTTTGAATTTTAGAACTACAGTCTTTCAAAACTTTAAAAAGTTGGTTTGTAATTCTACTGATTTACATACTCGATTTATTTAGACTAAAGCTTTAATGTGAAGTTGCTGTTGTGGAAGAAAAGAAAAACAGAAAGAGGTGTGGACATGTACGAAAGGTGCTGGTGCCCTAAATAGATAACAGAGTGTCCTACATGCACGCAAGAAGAAGTGTTGCAAGTAGCAAGGTGGTTGAGGTTATGTTGTAATCCTGAATCTACCCTAGAATTATTCATCGCGTTCTAGTCTTGCTTGTCTTATGTCCTCAACTTAAAGAATTGCGGTCTGTTATCCTTGAACAGTTTCTATATTTAAACATTATACTACGATAGAGTCAAGACAAGGCAATTCGACTATTTTGAATCAATTTAAAATTCAGTTAACCAATTGCAACCGAAAAACAAGGACAAATCAAACGTTTAACGTTCACAAATAGGTGCAAGTAGACCAATTATAAGGTTGAATGACTCTGTCATGATAAAAATACAACTGAAAAGTCAATAAACAAGAATTAACATGCAAACTAAAAAAAATAATGTTTCTTTGACTTTGTGGAATAAAATGATGGAAAGTAACATTAACTGCGAAGGGTTATGTTACCAATACACATGTTACATTTTACATATTGTATGCTTGTTGGCTGTTAGTGAACGTTGAATGTTGGATATTATTGAATGAACGAACATGCATGTCGGCTGTAATGATTGGGACGGGTGAAGCAAACGATACAAATCGATTATTAACGTCTAATTCTAAAATCGATGGCAGCTATAAATAGATAACCATCGCGGCAATGACTGGCCTGGCTATCAAAAGCTATTCTAGCTAAAGCAAATACTGCACTTATTTATTATTCAACCACCTTCAAGCAGCGTGGAATTCATTTTACTTTTTGGAATTTAATTGTTGACTGCTGTTTATTGTTGCCACAACCCCAAACCGCAATAAATGCATATCGATTGGTTGATTAATTTAATTATTTGATATTTGCTATTGGAAATGTGTTTGAAAATTCGAACAAATGAAAAATCCAATCAGTGCTGTGCAAGTTGGCGGAAAACGAATTTCCTCTTTTGTTTTATTAATTACGAGTGTAAACACGACGGAAATGTGTATAAATCTTGCCTTCCACACCATCGCCATCATTCTTATCATCAGTGGCAGCGAGCGCTTCCTTTTTGCTTCATAACATTTCCGCTTCCTTCTTTCTATTTATTTTAGTTATACTTATCTAATTAAATATGAATGCATTTAACAACTTAACGTCATAATTTAATCAAACAAATTTTACGTACATCAATATATTGGTCAAAATTGCAAAAATCATGCTTTGAATATACAGGGTGATGTTAAATTTTCTGTGCATTACTTTTTGAAGCTAAATTAACCTATAAATTCCAACGTACCAAACGCTAAAAATTTAAAATCTCCTTGTATATTGCATCAAATGAAAAATTTAAATACGCATTCAAAGTGGTATATTAAAAACACTATGAGCTACTAGTTTTAAAATGTCAATTCGAGTTTACGATTATACGAAAAAGAAAGAACGTTATAATATTATCAAAATCGTCCGCAAATTGAATATTTGAATAAATATTAATTAGATGAAAAACTGTAAAGATTGAGAATATATGTAAAAAGAGAGAAAAAGATGAAAATTTTTCGAAAAATAAATTATGAAAGAGAAAATTGTGAAGAAATAAAGAAAGTTTGGAAACATGCGCATTGCGCGTACCCACAAAACCGGGCTCCGCATATCGATTCTTTCTTTCTCTACAACTGCGAGATCCTCGCGGATCGAGAGAGTTGCGTCGGATGGTGGATGATGGTACACACAGTCAGCCAAAATGTGTGCATGCCGCGGACATACACAGAACGGGAACGAGTGAGACACATCACATCATCTGATCTGATCTGATCACAGCGAGCGCCTACATAACAAACTCATTCAAGATTAGTTGCACTTACACAATGAACACAATGATGAGACAATTAGTTATACACAGTTAGCTTAACATCAACTATAATTAAATAGGAATAGGAAGGCAAAACGGCAACAATCTCAAATAATAGACTACTTATTACATTTACTACAAACAAGATAAACAGCGAGTGCGCAAATGTAATAATGTTGAAAAGAAAATGCAAGGTTTTATGTGCGTTATTTTATTTTATGATATGAGTATAAATTATTTAAAATAGATAGGATAGAGTATATCAAGAACATGTAACATGTTATTATTTGTGGCAATATTTCAAATGCATTTTAATTGACAATAAATGTTATTGCAAATAAAATGACATCCCAACACTCGTTATAAACGTATACCTACACCATATTTTACTCTTTACAAACCATATAACTCTCTATTGCTTATCAGTAGCGGATTAACAACTAGGCTGTGGGCAGCACTTTCCCACAGGGAATTTATGCTCGAATTTGGTAAAAAAAGTGAGTTTCGTGCATCTTTTCAACATTAAACAAAAAACAATCAATTCAATTTCAAGGTCCTCGCTTTACCAAACGTGGAACGGTTTTGAGTGCATTTTTGACAAAAATTTCCTTCTTCGAATTCGAAGTTGAATCTGTGGTTTCCTTTTGTACCATGAGTTAAGACTCACCCTGTATATTCTTTAGAGAGTGGCACGTTTTGTTTGAAATATGTGCGCCTTAGCCCTTAATCCGCCCCTGATATTATCGTATTGTTGTAGAGTTGCATAATATTTTCGAATTTAATTAAAACATGTAGGTATTCACAATCGAATTATTCCATAGATGATTAAAAAACAGATAATTATTTCAATCAACTTTAAAATTATTTTCGATGAGCTACATTACCATAAGTCAACCTCGAATGCATTATACCCATCAGTATATATTTCATTTTCGTTTACAATTTTAATCAATTCCTGATTAAAATGCAATAATTTCAGTTTCATCGTTTATTTAATTTATAATTTAATTGTTATTTCAAACAGATTTACTTAAATGTATACAAATGATTTAATTTTAAATAAAATTTAATATTTAATCACAAAATGTATTTTTAGTATTACCTAAACAAAAACAGCATGTAAAATGCATTTCACTGGAAAATATGAAAATATGAAAGTCCGAGAGAGTTCAATTGCAATTAAAACCTGCTATACATATGTTCTCAATTTCTGATTCATATGCAGATATCAGATACTAAAAGGCTCATTGCCAGTTTGCCATATCTGATGGTATTGGATGCTGGAAATGTATCTGCGAATCGATATCGAAACATATAACAATCGTAACACGTATAAAAGCATTTTCTTTTATTTTCATGATGCCCATCGCCATCATGTTCGTGTTCATATTTTCGCTGTCTGTCTATTCTTTCAACTTTTAACTGAAATGGTCTGGTTCATTGGATGAGCTGCGATTACAATATGCGCACATTTCGTTTCAATTTCGCTGTTTGCACCATACGTTAGAAATATACCTGCAAGCGATCAAATTGAATGCGCTCTCAACCTTTCATATTCACATCTTTTGTGGTTTTCATTTATCTAATCGTAAATTTTTGTATTATAAACATCCTGGAGCTGTAAATATTGCTTGTTTTTATACCTATTAAATTAAGTTATTATAAGCCAATCTACTATAATTTGTTAAAACTGTCGATTTGAGTAATATCTTTTGAAAATTAGGCAAATTAATCGTTGTAATTAGCCATTAATTAACCACTTCTTGTCCAAGTCGGAGCATTTAATCGATCGGCATTTTTCGCTTTCATTCCTCCTCACAATTTTATTAATTCGACAAACACAAAGTGCTCTCAAAATCCTTTTACATTTTCGTTTTAATTCGAAACATTTTCTACAAGGCAATTTTACAACGCGTGTGCACCATTACAAATTAATTCTTTCTTTCGCTTTGCTTGTTATTATTTTGGCTCCTTTTGCATTTTACGTTTTTAATTAAAAAACGTCAGTAAAATCTCCTCTGTGTATCGTATTGTATACGCAAACGAAGCGTGAACATTTAAAATTTCTTTCTGTTGCCAGCCATCAGGCTCTTAATTTTGTCCTAATTTGCTTGTGGAGTGGACAACGCCAGCGTTTTCCACATTGAGCATTTAAAACCTTTTTGATATTTAAAGCGCACAACTTTCTGACATTAAAATAATAGGAATGGAAAAAAGCGCGAAGAAGTTTGGCCAAGTTTTTCCCGTTTCTGGCTACTGGCGGCAGAATTAGTAAAGCGCCGATGAGTCACCAAAGCGCCAAGTCGCAAAGAAACTGGCGTTTTTCATCAACGGCATCAACGCAGAGTGAAACTAACCATTATGCTCGTGAATAATTCATTGCGTAATTTTTAATTGCATTTTTTAGCTTTTTATTGTATTGTGAAAATAACCAAATCAGCAATTTGAAAAATTGAAATTAATTGTTATACTTTGTTTTTGATTCATTTTCCCGCGTTTTATAACTAGTGGAAAATGAATCAACAGCGGAATTTAATTTGTTGTTAAAGTTGAAAGAAACGCTTTCTTTGCATGTGACATGATGAATTCATACTTGGTGCAAGAATAATGATCAGAGAGTACACACGCGCCCACGCCGGGAACCTTTTGTGATGCGTCCAGCGTCACAGGACGATCATCGTCCTCGAAGCAAGGCGAGTAAAGTCGAGGACGCGTGGAGCACTTCACAGAATTTCATAGCTTTCATGAGCAAGCATCTTCTTCGTATTCCCCCAATCCCAATTTATATGAGCGCTTTTTACGAGAGTTCGCAGAAGACAAGGATGAGCACGTTCGCCCACTATTCTCATTTTTCGGAATGTGCGCATCATCACAGCGTGAGCCGATCGACTTCAATGCTCATTAATAAAAACAATTCCGGCTTTCAGAGGTATCGCATTGGAATTGACGTCATGATGCCCCGTATATTTCAAATCTATTTGTAAATGTAGAACAAACGAAGCTGAACAGATTTCACAGAGCAAATTCGAACGAAATCAATTAGTGAGTCATCGATTTGCAACTATTCATGTGAAGTGAAATTTCAAGTTTTTGTTCTAAAAAGTTGATGCGAACAAAGATCTCACATTAAATATTCAAGAAGATTCAGTTGTGGGTCAAAACAGAACGGACGAAATCCATTCAATATTTGCATAGCCAACCCCGAATTTGACAGTAATTGATAGAATGGTATCAGACATTATTAGGGTCAATTCAACATCTGCTGTCAATCCAAACAACGATTGTAATAATTTAATTCTGCAAAAAGCGTGTTTCATGTTGGCATAAATCTCTTGGTCTCTTGTTGTCGACGTAATAATTTAGGTACTTAGAGTAATTTTTCATAGGCAGTAAATTTTAAAATTTATGCATCACTAACATGATTGGAAAATACGATGTTGGATTTACAAAAATTGATTATCCACACATAAATCAACAACTTGGTAATACCGTGACCGCGTGGTGACCAACTGACCATTATTTATGTATTTTATTTGCTTTTCATTTTTAGTTTTCCCTTGTTCACATTCGGCAATTATTAAATTCCCAAAATAGTCGTTCGACTCGTTTCGTTTCGTTTCGTTTTTCGTTTTGTAAATAATATAAAATGATTAATCGTTTTTTTTTTCTCTTGGAAAAAAGTAAACAATAAATAAACAAAGATTAATTATAAATAACCTTAGGGGATTAAAAGTATAAAAAAAAAAAACACCGTGTATGCGAATAGGCATTAATAATGTGCGAAGCTGCAGTTTAGGGTAAAACGCAAATCAATAGACATCAATTCAACACTGTGTGAGTAACGTAATCAATTATAAATTAAAATAGGTACAACACAACATCAACAGCACATTGCCATCAAAAACATACAGCAATTAATTAAACAATTTGCACATGATTGCGGCAATACACACTGAAGCAGAAGCGACAAAAATCGCACATCGAACTTTTTACAAAACAATAGCATTTTAAATAGCCAATAAGGCATTATTCATACCTCCATATGACCGATTGTTCCGCCGACCTAGCCTTTGTGATAAGTAAAGTTTTCTCCCCGTTTCTGTTGAAAATACAAGAAGAAGTTACAAGTTAGTAAGTATTAGACATAAAAGTTTACAAGAGTAAAGGTTAATATTATACATTCACGAATGTGATTTGTTAAAGTAGGCCATGGAAAAATAAGTATGTTTAACCAAATTTCATTCGTGAAGTAGTAATAAGGATGCGTTTTATTGTGCACGTCTTATGAAGATGCATAAGGGCTGTCTTCTTAGCGTTCATAATCTTCCAATGCATTTTTCGTGACCAAAAAAACGCACCCTCAAAGCAGCTATTTAGGTAAGTAGGTAGGGTATAGGTTAAAATGCCAACATTAACATGAAAATCAAGAGAACTCGACATGGCATGAAGAGTCAAGTTAGAGTTAGCGAAATAAGTAAGTCCATAAGTACAACAAAATACGAGAAGGGAAAAGGCGCTTTAAAGAGGGACAACCGCCCCACATTACTGAAACCGAAACGTGTCACGAACAAATACCCTTGTTCAGTCGCAGTCATCCACTAAAGATGACAAATTATCAGATAATTACTTACGCAACCCACACATCCCTTCGTCTTCCGTTTCAATGGCAAGTATGTATATTATATTAGCGCTTTATTATATGTTTCTCTTTCAGTACATTACTTGCTGTTTGCGCTATTTTATTATTACCATCAAGCGCGCAGGAAATGAACATCAACAAAGAGGAAAAGGGAAAGTTTATTATATTATCGTATGATTAATTAATGATGTGATGTCAGACTCGAGTTTAATGTACCCTTCAATGAAGCCGATAACTTTTTGTTCAAAATACAACAGTCACTTTCAATTGAAAACTGTTTGATTATCTTGTACGCATGCGTATTCAAACTCGCCTAGGTGTACACTTTACAACCTCATTGTAACATTTACGACTCGTTGATGCGAACACGGTTTTTACTATTACTATTGTTATCATTGTGTTCTGAACTCTTGAGGTGAAAATAAAGGTGTTTGTCACCTATTCTTCGATTTTACTGCATCATTTTCAGTTTACGACTTAAATCTCAATATAGCTGATTATGATAATCTTTATATTTAATTCTATCTTATAGTTATTGCATATTAAAAGCATTCGTTGCAAAACTCGTTTTCGGAGCTCGGAGAAGGGAAATACATGAGTGCCCGGTACCTCCACATAACACTATACCACAATTCCGTGTAAATTCCGATTGTACTCCAAATACGAATAAAATTACCTCAAAATTACATTCTAAAGATGTTTTAAACGAAAATAAAAAACAAAATAACCAAATAAAATATTAGTTTGGACCATTAAATGCTATGAAATCCATCATATTTTTCGATTCTACTGCAGTATTTTCGCTTAATAACAAAAATCTCACTGTAGCTGATTGTGATAATTTTGAAACATGAATTTATCTTAAAGGATATTGCTTATTAAAAGCACTCAATGTGAAACTCGCATTGGGAGCTCGAAGATAGGCAAACACATGAGTGCCCGGCGCTTCCACACAGCACCATGCCAACTCATCTCCATATAAATCGTCCTAATTGTATGACTGATAACAAACTGACGAACGAGCGAATATGTGGGACATTTCGGTGTCACACGTAACTCAATTAA
>JARJDT010016262.1:0-15830 GCA_030264655.1 Leptusa sp. GC000079
GTTGCAAAGTCCGAAACTCAAAATTCCAGCTAGAAATTTGCATATTTCACTATAAGTGAAATATCTACCTTTAATCTATATGTTAGTTGACAGAAACAACAAAATACGTATTTAAAATTTCAATTCATTTATGTAAATTTTGAAAAAATTGACTTGAGAGGTCACGTTTTTCACGATTTTTACGCATCACGGAATTCTTTAATTAAAATCACTTTAAATTGATTTATAAAGTGAGCCGCACATCAGAATACATTAGAATAGTCTAATCAAACAGAAACGAAAACAAACCGTGTGAATTAGCAAGTATAAATTTAGTGATAACCCAAGACCCGTAAGTCAAGTGATAACATATCATTTCCGAAAAAATTGCAGTTGCCATAGACAACAAAACTTATCATTTCGGATATCGGAATTTATGTCATCCAAAGTTAATGAATCGTTTAATTGCTCTTTAATCCGATTTGGTACAGGAATAAGAGCAACAAGTTCATTGAACTTGACCCTGTTTTCAAACGCTGTTATCAGCCGAATCGCATGCAATATCATACGAGAGGAAATTCGCGAATGGCGAGGATTCCAGGGCTGCAAGGATAAAGGACGATATCGATTGGGTTGCGACGCGAGCAACGTTCAACGGCCCTCAGCACCCGTTCACCGTCGAAAACAACCAAGAGTGAAGGTCCTATTTTTAGACCATGAGAATACAAAGACCTAGACCTAGACATAGAAGTTACCTTAATGCAGACGTTTTAAAAAATACTTATATGAATCGCAAGCACCCAAAAAATATCGGAATATGACAAATACTCCTGTTAACGTCAAGATGTATTCAAGCATTAATAAATCTTAATCTCTTAACTTTTTTTATAAGTTTTAAGTTTGTTACGTAGAGAAAACCGGTTCATTAAAATCTAGATAAGTATTTCAAGTTTAAAAAATTTGCTAGTAAAATTAATTGAATTTTTGTTTATCGTAAATAACAATTTTTTTTCCGATAAAATTAGTCAAATTAAAAACTAGTTAAGAATTTATATTTCTTACGTAAGAATTGACAGACATTAGTTGACTTCTTCAGACAACTTTGCGGTCCCCAATATTCATTAGATACAATAGTCATTATCTAATCTAATCACAATCTTGGAAATCTACTTTGTTAAATAAATGACATTACGAAGTAGATAAAAACGGTCATCAACGTCAAGTCGTCAAGCAATCAGAAAGTAAAAGCAACAACTTATGATTTCTTTGTGCATTTTTGAATGTTTGGCAAAAAGTGCGTCTAGTCTGGCCTCTTTTCAGCCACATAGTTAGAATTTCAATAGGTAATGAACAACATCAATTCTAATTGAAAATCGATACTGATTATTCATCGGGTGTGAGATGTCACTCAATGTTTTCAAGAATTTCACAACGAGCCACGCAAAGTTGATTAATTTTTAAACAATTGACGTTCAACAGAAATAGCTAAATGTAATTGGAATGTTATAAAACAATGCATCGTTCAATTTACAACTGAGTAATAGTAAGAACGTTGTTAAACATAATAAAAACGGATAAATATAAATATTGGTACATGCATAAATCGTAAATTAATAAAAAGCTAAGAAATAATGAACGTTATTTACTGTTTCACTTTCGTTTAGCAGTTTGTGACTAGAAACATACTATTTGTTTTAATGATAAAGTGTGTATTTGATGTCATTCTATTGCTTTACTTTTAGGTCCTTAACGTTTTCTAAGGATAATTATAGTCTTGAAATAAATGAAGCGAATTAAATATATGGAGGAAACAATGACCGAATATAAATTACTTTAACTAAGTACTATTACGTCTTTGGGTCTTTGATCAATAATCAACGTCTCCGTGCAGATGTTACATAACTAGTCCTGTCAGGAAACTGCTCATAAATTAATTTGTTGCCAAAATGACTACATTCAAAATTTATATTTTGTCGACTAATAAACTAAGTTGCTAATGTTTACCTTAATAATGACATTTTAAGGACTTCCTATTTCCTGATCCTTTCAAGGATAATAATAAAATGAATGAAAAATTGTTGTGGACTCTTCCAAAAGGATTAAAGAACTCACCTGTTATGAAATTGCCTAAATTTGAAAATGGTCACTGTATTATCCTTGATGGAAGGATATAATGCAGCACAATTGTTTAGAACCACTTTCGCGATTAAAACAAATAACAAAAAGTGTTCGGGAAACCGTGATGTGACTCGCCGAAGAAGCGCTACCGGATTGAAGTGCGTTTGATATCAAATGCTGCTTTTATAGCGACCGCGCGAAAACGCCGGCATCAGGAAATCTCCAGCACGAACGCCGTTCAAATCTAACCGAATGTCAAGCGCAGCACACGCCGCGTGCGCACCGGCGCGAATTTCCCAAGCGTTCGAATTTTTCGCGCCGGCAATGAACTAATCCGCCGAACAATGGATTAACAATAAAAAAAATAAATCGTTTGACTTTGAACTTGCCCTTTTAATTTACTCTTACAGTGTCTCACCGTGTTTTTATTGAGCTATTCAATTGACGCGCGTGCGCGCCAAAAGTCCAAAGTTCGTGCCACACGCATCACTCGAATGAGAGGTGCGATGGACAAATTCGCGGCAATCGCGGCACCTTACGATTCTTCGTCTAGTCGACGCGGACTATCTTGTTGTCATGGTCATTCTATTAACACGCCGTACTCATGCATGGCATGATCATTCCTGGTGGCATGTGCTCTGGTAACGCTCCTTTTCCGCACAAATCGTTCGCGCAAAGGATCACGCGAGCGTCGCACCGGCACCGTTGGCCCGTTGATTATGGCGTGATCCTGTCGCTGCGCCATTCGCTTGGTCGCAACACCACATAGAGATTGGTTTTCATTCATAGTTTAGCTCCGATTTCGACTTATTGATCAAAACAATGCATTATTTCATCATCGCGTCCCTTGGTCATCTTTACTTCACATATTTATAGATTGTAGAGAGTGATCGAATATAATTGAGACCAGTTGAATTGCGCGCTATAAATAAATTTCAAACTAATAGGATTTTTTTGCTAGTTGGATTTTACATTATTTATGGCGCGAAATTAAACTGGCCTTGAGTTCTATTCGAACACCCTGTATAGTACGCAGTAAACAATTTATGAGAATATGAATGATGCAAATTTTTGTTGTTGAGATTTTGAAAAATGTCCACGAATTGAAAAAAATGTGTAATGATGTCCGTGTGTGTGTTTGGTCGTGTTTGTGTAACCCAAAATTGAGAACACTATAGCGTCTAAACCGCATATCGGACCGAGCTGAAAAAAATACATTCTGAAAGAAAATTTTATTACGAACAACTTTTGCAGTAATCATTTTATCTCTAAATCGCTTATTTTAAGCGACAACGCGTTATTTTTCTTAAGATTAGAAAGTTTTGTGGAGTCCACTACACAGTTTTTTATTATTATCGCACTTGAATCTTGTCGATGAAATCGCCTCATGATTAAAATCATATTAGGTTATTTTAGAAATGTACTATATTTGATTTGTTAGGCAAAGAACTTCACATGAAATGTTCTTGCCTCTGTGCGTCATTCAGATTTATTAGGCATGCAACCAACAACGTGTCCTGATACATTGTTTTGATTGCTTTTTACTTTTTTTAATTAAAAACTTTGAGAATCTGATACAATTTGCCTTCGAAACTTACTGCGAAGATTTCTATTAGTTCAGTTGCTTTGAAAACAATAGTTTCGGAAAAATTTTTGATTATAAACAATGAAAATTTAAATACATAATTAGAACAACAAAAGTATAAACTGCGCGAAATTGTGGTATTATTTTCGTGCAACATGCATAGTCTCACGTATTAACAAATTAGATCTTACTTTTGTTTCTACTTTTATATCATAATACGCAAAACCAGGAAAACAAACTTGGAGTTATTTAAGTAGTAATGTTTTTGTATGTTAATTCATACGTATAGACATTTTTAAATTGTTCTATTTTTGATTAAATAAAATAGAATATTGACGTGCAAACTATTTTTTATTGCATTTCGAACATTTTCCGCTTGTCATCGCGATTGGTCACACTTTATTGTTCATTGTCTTTGAATCGCATCATTGGGCAAAAAAATTGATTTCCATTTTATTAATATACATATTCTTGTTTATTGTTTTAAGCAGCAATATAATGCCAAGTGTAAAGCGTATAATTAGTGAGTAATTCTAATATAAGCCGCGTAATGTTTTATTGCTTTGAATTCAATTAAGTTGTATTGGTCGCTAGGTTTGTGGAAGTTAATTAATCGATAACAAACAAACATTCCAATTCCCATTCTAACATAGGAAATACAAACTTTTAGTGCTTACAAAATGTAACAACTCGTTTATTTTTTATTTTTGCCATTTATTTAGGAAAAGATATTGTTGATATGTTGTTGATAATTATGACAATAGTTTGTTATAAAATATGAGTCATAAGAAGGACGCTATAGGACAATACAATTGGTGAATATTTACATCGAGTATAGCGTTTATTGCACACGTTTATGTTTAACACAAAATAATTACCAAAAACAAACAAATATTAGAAACCTTTTCAGTAATTTGTAATTTATGGGCAAATTTTATTGAAATAGCATCAACATGCTAAAAGTTAGTTTATTTTCAAATATTTAGCTTTTTTAGATATTTAGTTTTTCTTTTGACTTATTGTGTTCAAAGTCCATCCGCAATAATTTATGCTTGCTGTATGTTATGTGTTCTGAAACAATTTTTAATAAATAATTATTTTAATTAGCATCAACCTTTTCCTTGCGTTGGCATTGACTTTGACACTACATTAAACCAACTTTTATATATGTAGTTAACTTCTACGAGATTAATTACATCATGAAAAGTAAAAACTAATTCAATTATATTGCATGGAAACAATGAAGTCTGTAAGAGGAGTTGTGAAATTAAATGTTTAAGGCTGAAGATTGCAAATGCAATAGATAAGTGGCAATTATACTTTGGATTTATTTATAAATTAAAATTATTAGTCGGCGATGATTTCAACCCGTGGATTAAAGTATTAAACTATCTATTGCCAGTGTAAATAGGCTTAAAGTTCATGTCAAAATGCTGAATGGATCTTTAGTATGTCACACTAACCTGCTATATCAACAAATCTCAATAATTAATAACTTTCAAGTCAAGGTGCACAATAATTAACTTTTATTCATTCATTTTTACAAGTTTTTCTCGCGTGATAATAATAAAATAAATCTAGAATGCAAACTCGAATAGTTAAATTCAAAGTTCAATTATTTTTTAGAATTTTTATTTAGTAATTGTTGTACGTAATCTCAATAAATTTTATATTAAACCACAATAACATCCCAATAAAACTCTAATCAATAATAACATGATCTCCTGTCTCCGGTAAAAACATTAAAAAACTGGATTTAAAATGCGATTTAAATTCAAATGCTTTTTTTATTTTAACTACGTCTTTGAAAAGACGTCATAGACGTATTATTTAATTTTAACATTAAAGTTTATTAATTTAATATTTATTTGATAAATTTATGCAAGATTGGTTTCATTTAAAATGGACAAGAATGAAATTGAAATAGAAAAGGTCTCAATCATGTAGAAAGTGTGCCAATCACTGATCCAGCCAAATAATCAGGTAACTTGAGTGTTCCATGTCTCTACAAACACAAACAAAAGTAAAAATTGACAAAACATCCTAAATTGTTGAGGAACCAACAGGTTGGCGGTGAAAATTAGCCGAACAATCTTTGCCGACGCCTTTCATGATGATTGTTCCTCCAGGATGTTTGGGAATGAATTTGGTCACGTCATAGACAATACCATCAATTGCTAGCCAGGCGTCTTTCGCTGTATTGTGCTTTGCCAATTCTTCATGTGTTACCTATAAATAAATTAAGCAAATGTATATAATAACAGAGAAGATGCAT
Organism: Leptusa sp. GC000079; assembly: GCA_030264655.1. Taxonomy (NCBI): domain Eukaryota; kingdom Metazoa; phylum Arthropoda; class Insecta; order Coleoptera; family Staphylinidae; genus Leptusa; species Leptusa sp. GC000079. Next base: position 5,958 of record JARJDT010016262.1, read on the forward strand.
TCGACTTATTACTTTTCTGTCGGGAACTGAATGGCTCATCACTTGTTCTTGTAATTATTAAGAGGCAACATCTGCAGCTTAAGAGAATAAATGATCACAAGAATTTTGAATTTCCAATTATCGAAGAAAGAAAATGAACATGATGATGAAAATAATGAAATGTGAATCTGACATTTTGATTGACGCCCTAGAATTGTAAACTGACGTTAACTAACTGTCTTTGCTAATTCTAATTATTTAATTATTTAAATAAGCGGTGTAAAAACTTTCTGTTATTAAGAACCACAACAATTTATCAAACTATCGACATCTTCTAGTAGAAGCTTATAGCTTTGTGGAATGTTTAGCCAAGGATTAAGTTAAACTTTCTGAAGCTATTTGAAATCTGTTAAGTCGCATATCTTAATAGCTTTCCTGAAGAATGAGTTAATAAAACTAACAAAAGATTTCACTGCTTATTTCATTTGCGTTAATTATTCAGACGTTGAATTGGCCCCATGACAAAAGTGGCGGCGACGGGCTCACATATCATTTAATACACAGCTTGTCATTCTGATTGAGTTTTACTTAAAGAAATACTTAATTTTAAGCAAAAATAAATAACTTTTTTTACTCTATTCGGGGACACCCGGTAGGATAGGAAAAGCCAGGAAAACAACAAATTATTGATTTGCAGAGCAAAGTTCAGTCTATTTCCTGTAAATGTTCAAAATCGTGCGTCATTGTCATTTTTACAAAATATTAATATTTTACTGGCCAATTAATTTATTTGAAATTAAGTATTTAATTAAAATCTCGTCTTTACATAGATAGTATTAATTATACATTAAGTTTTTTTAGCCTTTTGCCTAACAATTCTAATAATTCACTCACTAAGTAAAATATGTACGTATTCTTATGTAGTATGCATCATTTATTCGACTAAAAATAGTTAAGTATACTTTGTATTAAACAATTTCACCTGTTCGTGTCCAAAAATTGCCAGAATTTCTAAAATTGCATCTTTAATTAACAATATTAAGTAAACGTTTAAAATTTTTATTTAAAAGTAAAGAGCGCCAAAAGCACTAAATTAGTATCCCAAATCTTCCTGGTATTCGACCATAGGATGATGGTGATGTCCATGTCCTCCTTCAAGAAGCGCTTTCTCACCTCGCTTTTCCATCACTTTCTGGACTAAATCATTTGAAGCCTTCTTTGCGTCATAGATGAGACCAACTCGCTTGTACAAGTTCAGCACGTGCAAGGTCACGTTAAGAGCGCCATGCTCAGACGCCCTGTAATCCCATGGGAACGTGTGATGGTAGTTATGCCATCCTTCGCCCATTGCCAGGAAAGCAACAAGTTTGTTTTCTCGAGGATTAATCGTCCTACAAAAAATTTAAATATTAGTTTTTTAAAAAGCAAATTTGTAAAAACTTACGCGTCGTATGGTTTCGATCCGTAAAGATGCGCAATGGAATTAACTGACCAAGTCATATGCAAAACCATACAATAACGTGCCAAACATTGTGTCATAATGGCATAACTCCAACTTTCACCCCAGCAATAAACCGGAATCATGGTTGGAAGCATGAAGCATAAAATCACCCGCAGGATAATGAAGTGTTTGTCGTGGAACTGCGCGATTGGATCGTTCAAAATGTCGCTCATGTCAATCTGTTTGCCTTTCTTGAGGACTTCAGGGTGTTTCTTGAGGAACAACCACCCAACGTGAGAGAAGAAAAATCCACGATTTGAATTATGCGGATCAGCGTCAGTCTCCGAATATTTGTGGTGAACACGATGATCTCGGACCCACTCGAAGATTGGATTCTGAAATATTTTTTGTTTTAAAAAAAAATTAAGAAAATTTTTTGGTGCTTTTACATGTCCTGCTGCTGAATATAAAATAATGAACAAAATTTGTATGGGTATCGACGCCTTGAAACTTCTGTGACAATAATATCGATGGACACCGGCAGTTACACCGAAACCAGCTGAAGTACCAACAGCAAATCCCCACAGGACAGACTTCCAACATTGTATGTAAGGAAACGTGAAGAGACCGCAAAATGTGACTACATTCAAAATAGTGATTGGGATAATATTATGCCAGACTAACTCTGTCTGATATTCGCCAAAAAATCCTTTGTATCCTTTAATCTTTGACTTTTCTTCGTCTTGCTTCGTTGAAGTGTTCGAAAGTGGATCTTCCACTATTTTCGTTACATTATTATTTGAGGTTGTTGTTGATTTTTGGTTGACTTGCTTTAAGATCTCGGCACAAGGCGCCCTTACTGATGTCTCATTGTTGTAGGGTGCCATTTTTGATCAATTTATTTATCTGAAAAAATAAACAAAAATCAATAACTTGAATCATGAGATGACAACACGTGAGGAAATAATAACAAATGTGACCCAGTGATAGCTCGGAATGTTTTTTGTTGCTAATGCTTATGAGTTATAAGTTATAAGCATATGCATCATATATGTTAAGATAACATTTTGAAAGCAACATCGAATGACTCGCTAAAGCGATTTCCATGTCTAATTTCATAGCGTGACGTAATGGTTGTCTTTAAACAAGGTTTTAGTGTTGGTCGCTTATTAAATAAAGCAATTATTTAATTGGGTTTGAAAATCGTCATTTGTTTGTATTTGAATATCACCTTATATAACTCTCTTCTTTGCGTAATTGCAAGAAGACTAAACTCAAAAGTTTGTCACTATGGCAAAAGTTAATTTTTATATGCAAATAAATTGAGGCGTAGGCTCTTAAATTATTTTGATAACATTTTGATAAGAATTTAATTACATTGACAAAAAACATTGCAATTAATGTTTTAATTAATTATTTTAATCATTTCTAGTAATTTTATTTTTATACGTTTTTGATGATAATTTTTGATGATGAGAAACAGTTTCAAGGTTTGCTGCAGTCAGATTTAGCGGTTGGTCTTATTTACTTATTGAAATATTCTTCATTGTTCATTGTGCAATGATTATTTCCAAAAAGTTAGATCATGGCACGCACCTTCCATAAATTATAATAGCCTTCGATTTTATATACTTGCCTACAAACTTATAACAAAATAATCAAATATTAACATTTAACATTACAAAGTCAAAGAGCCAAAAACAATGACAAATAGACCTTTAACTTTTCATAAATATTGTTCAAAATTTCAATATGAATTTCGTCGGATTTATTTCCGTTACTTTGCTTTTCATATTAAAATTCACGATAGCATTGAAACACTTTGTTTGTAAAGCGTCATCGTCTGCGTTTTAACTTAAGGATAAAGGACAAAGGCTGAAAGATGAAATTTGTTGTTAAAAGCCTTTATAAATTATTTTTCAATGTTAAATTTAGAATTAATTGAATAATAAATATGAGCAAATAAATCAATTAATTGAAACAAGTTTAATTGTTTTTATGAACAATTTGCATATGTTACATTTCACAAAAAGAAATCCCTCGTATGACGGTCAATGTCGCGTTTGATGCAAAACGAGTTTTTTAATCTTGGCACAATTATTTGAAATTTCGTGCTCTTTTCATATAACTTCCATTCGATACACTTATATGACTTGCACACCTACATAAGAACAAGTTAAGCTTCCAATTTCAAGTCGTGATTATTTTACATTATGCAATTTCGTCATATTCATCGTTGGTATTCGTTCAAATAAATAAATGTACGTAGATTTATCATCCAATCAACGAGAGAAAGATCATCATTCAAGATTTTGTTCACTTGTTCAAACGTGTAATTTAATATACGTTAGAGCGGTGATTCAAACTCACTGAGCTTAGTAGGTCAGCAAACTATAAATTGCTAATATGTTAGACAAAAAAAAAGTGTGTAAGATTTGATTATGTTAATTATAGAGTAGACGTCAAGGTCCATTCAAATGCAAGAACTGCCAAAAATCATTCATGATTGATTGATTGGAATTTTAATAATGCATAAAACTTGAAATTTGAAAACCAAAAGTTAAACCGTTAAATTTAGCAACCAAAAGTGAAGAAGTAAGTCAAGTACAACATTTTCTTATTTCATCTGTTATGCATGCGCATATTTCGGAAACGTGCTCATGTTTACATTTGTCCAACAGAGAACACAATTCGTTTTGTATAAGTGAAAGTTACCTAATTCTCTGATGTACATACGAATAAACAATTCAAATTTTCGTGCTCTCCAAATATTGTTTTGAAGCTGTCGTACTGAAATATTTAACCAAATTTTCATTAGCATCAAAAGCATGCCTATTGCATAATTATGCAAACATTTACTTTAAAAATCAACCCGAAAAATCAACAATTATCGAATTATTTCACTTTAAAAATTAAGTTGTAATTTATTCAAGTCATAAAATCCTTTTGTATTTGCATTAATAAGCAAATATTACCTATACCTATGTTATTGTTTGAATGTTTGCTGTTCTTTTATTATAATTTCTGCAATGTCTTCATTTGCACTTGTAAATTGCGTGTAATGCGAGTGCTAATTTAATTTATCATCAAAGAATAGACAAGGTTTCCGGTTTTTCTGGAATCGTTGCCGACATCTTGACTTTAACAGTTTTTTCAAGGCAACAGACAAGTGAGTAAAACAATGCCATCCCAAGTGGACAAATATTTCACGTTTATGCTCAGGGCCGGCCTAACCCATGTTTAAATATATTATTTAATTAAATATTATAAAATATTTTCAAAAATTGCATCGGTTTTATCGGCCAAAAACCGGCCCTGTCTATGCAAATACGAGTAATAAATAGATTCGTAATTTGATTCCTGTTCTGCGACTGGATCCCTAAGCTTGGTAAGTGTGAAAAGGTCAAATATTGGCAAAATGTGCGACAAACCAAATTAAATCAAGTAGTGATGAGTTTATAGTAGCAAGTGCAATTGTCCAATTTCACTTTGTGACTCTTTGCTCGTGTAAAAAGTAAAATAAACGATTTCGCAACTCCTTGACATGGATGTTACGCTATTGTTTAATTACGTTTTCTTTACTTTTCCACGCAAATAGTTGATTCATTACTATGTACACGAAATACTAATCGATTTAGTTACACTTCGATTGCACCAAAGTGCACTTACTCTTTTATTTTTGGATTTACGACTTGCAAATAATTGTTAAACTAACTAAAACACAAACACATCACTATTTATCTACCTTGAATGTTATCTATCAGAAAATTCTTCAAATAACACTGTTTTGTTATGTTGGTATGTGGTATGTTAGACTTTTCCTTAATGATGTATTTTTATAATCGTTAAATGTTATTTTTCAAAATTGTTATCAATACTAAAAAAACCAAAATAACATTTAAATGACGTTATTTATGTGCAATTATGCGATGCAAATCTGCATTTTTATAATTGTTCAATGTCATTCCGTTAATTTTCCACGTAACCACCGGCGAGTAGTGTTTAATTGTTCAATGTTCTGAACTAGGTTTATTGTTTATTGCAACTTACTTACAAAAAAAGACAAATCGTAAACTTCTTCTTTAAATTTATGTCTTTGTTCTTAATTACAATACATATGCCAATATATAATATTTTATTATCTATTATTGCAAACTAAATTCGTTTCGTTTAGTTTTTGTCTTATTGTGTTTATTGCGCTTGCGGCATTTGCAAACCTTTACGCGCGCTCCTTCAAAAGCAAAAATTAAAAGTTAAGTAATTGATAATAGGCATGCGTTTGAAAGAAAAGATGTAAACAGAGTCGACTTTAGTGCAAACGCAAAGAGCCCTTCACATTTGAAAGTTCCTGAATGTTGCATTGTTTGCACTTTCGTTATTGTTAATTTATTTAACTAAAATGATTATTTCTTCCCTTTTCCGTATTTATCATGATGCAATCAAAAGTTTGTAGAGCCAACACTAGTTAATCACCGAATAACTTTTCGTTGCAATCATTTGTATGCTTCGAATGGTTCGCGGTATTTGAAATTTGAAGTTTTATGTTGTTGGCACATGAACTCGCATCATCACGAAATCACGAATATAACGAACATGACGCAATGTCAACTTTTAACGTTTATTTTACACACGCAAACAGTCATCCTCTATCTGCTTGATGTTAATTCGTAAATTGTAAAAGGTGTCTTCTTGAGATCACTTACGACTCTTACAACAGCATAGCATACATATTATTTGCTTGAATTGTTTGCTCGTTGTGAGCCAGGACGAAGACCATCTTCAAATATTGTCTCAACAAATTAGAGAGATTATGTTTAGACATATAGAAAACGGCGAACAAATTCCGATAAAAATTCGACTCTTTAAAATCATTTGCAATTTATATCTATTGGGTAGCAATCAATGCATCTATCATAAAAGTTTAATTAATCATCATCAATCGATTACTCAACTTTAGGAGTGGAAATAGTTGTTGAGGTTGCACATTAATTCTCCTTACAAGAGCTTACAACAAAGAAATAAAACGAAAAGAAAAAGTGTTAAAAATAAAAGTTTTCTTTGCATACGTCATAAATTTGCATACGTTCAACCGTTTCTATTATGATGAGTTAAGTGAATTCATCCTGTATCTTATTGTTAATTTGCGAGTAATAAATGATCGACAATAAAGACATAAATCTTTATGCGCGGATTGAGTTTAATTACTTTCATTCGGCTATTTAAATATTTAGAAAACTTAGGTTACTCATCCATAAAAAAATATTAAATTTATTTTCTAAATTTATTTGAAAATTTGAAAAAATTCAAAAATTAGTTTATTTGTACCTGTAATTATTTTCGCAAATAAATAATCCAGTTTTTGTTAACTATGTCACTCCATCAATTCTCGATGAACTTTAATATGTAAAAACGAAACTTTAAAAAAATCTTTTTGGCACGACTCCTTGCAAGGATAACGTCGACCGTACCGCCGAAGATGTTGATTGCTTCTGCACCTTTCCAAACAATTCAGCACTTGTTTGATAAACTTGAAGCGATTTGGTGATTAGCTCATGCGACAAAACGAAATTTCGTTGGTGTGCCTTGCTTATTATAGGCTTCGAGAAGACGAAGTGTCTTATGGTTTGTTGTCGGGATGCAAAGACACGAAACGCATCTCCCCACCTGCAAGAACTTACTTAATTTATTCGAACTTAAGTACTGACGCACATTCTGTCTCCAATGTTCTTGACTTGCAAATATTGCACTCACATTTTTTTGGCTTTTAACATGCATATTCTAAAATATTTTTTGTACTAAAAAATTTAATTATCCTGTAGATTTAGAAATAGTTGTTGATAATTAGTCAAGTGATCTAATGCATTGACGTTAATTGCTTTTCCTATTCTGTTTCGATTGAGGCGATTAGGTAAAGTTCAAAGAAATCAATCAAAGAAAACCATTAAATTAAAAGTTTAATTAACATTTCTTTACGCATTTAAATTATTTCTTCAAAGTTCATAATATGAAGAAAGAGCTTAAAACTGAACGAATTTTTTTTATGTAATGAAAAACAAAAAAATCAGAGATGAGCAAGATCAAAAAACTCATAAGTTTCATTCTTTATTCACGTTTTTGGTAAAAATAAAAAAAAATTCCAATGATCAAGCAGTTACCATAAGAAACCCAAGACTGAAAGAAGTTGAGAAGCATCTTCAAATTCAGGATCCTCAGGATTATGGGTTCATTGAAGATGCCTACGTGACTTCTACCTCATCTGCTTTTACCTTTACCTCGCATGTGCAAATTTCTTACTGCTTTTCTATAAGAAAGAATCGTGCGACAAAATCCAAGTGGTTGTGTTGACCTTCGCTGTTTAAGCTCGTAGACGGGTGGACTGGAGGTGACTCCACATTAGCATTTTGCCCAAAATATATTAACATTTTATATTAACGCATTCATAAAGACGACACAGACGACTAGCATCGCACCCGAGAACAAAACGAAAAATTCAACAACCAAACGAAATGTGATAATGAACAGTTTGGGAATTTCCATAATACTGAACTTCAAACTCACTCTATTAGCAAAATTTTATGAGTGTAAAACTGCTATTTCTTTGATTAAAATGTTGAATCGAAGAAAGGATTCAATGAAAATAAAAGTACAAGAAACATGTTGTACAATACAATGATGAAGAAATTGCTCACTTTAGGACATGAACATTTTTACTACTTGTAATAGTTAAATAGTTAAATGTTAATGTTATACGAAAACACAAAGTGCGATGGCAAAGACCTGACAAGAAATTATATTTTCTTTTTTACAATGACACTCTTGGGTTATTGAATTAGGCAAATCTTGTGAGCAGACACTCGTCGTCATTAGAATGAAATTTGTTGAGTATTTTCGGTCCTCTTGAGTGGCAATCAGCCGCCGAAAGACTCGAAAGAGAGCGAAAGCTAACTGTTACGTCAAACTCAACCCAAAACGCCAAAATGATTACAAAAAATTTAAAAAACCAAGCGAAAATTGTTAATTTCTGGGTGTTTTAAAAGTGATTATCAAAAAGATTTCACACTTTAACGACACAAAAAAAACTTATTACATAACAAACTAAATATCTTTATAATTTACTTACGTTGAGCTTTTGGTATCAATTGATTTCAAAACTAAATAAACGAAACAAATCACTAAAACCAGGAAGCACTGAAAATCTTTGCGAAATTGAGGCATCGATAACCAACCGACAAAAACCATTAACAAATGTCTTAATGTGATGCACACTTGTACTTATAACTTAGCCAATCAAATTTTAAACAATCATTGAAAGAGTTGTTACTATTATTACGAAGAAATTCATTGCACATTTTCGTGTTTACAATGTGTATAAAAATATAAACTGCTTTTTGATTGTCATATGTTTATTTACAAATTAAGTTTGCCAACTTTGATTTGTTCAAACGCAGAGTAGTAATTAAGTTGCACATTCGTTTATAAATTATATCATTTCCTAATGTTGTAACTTTATACATCAAGTGCGTGTCATCGTCAAACACAAATAAAATTGTGCGCGTTGTGCAAACATTTCTCTACACACATTTCTATAACAAATAACAAAATTGCGCTAAATGCAGTTGCGTGTCCATTGTCTAACCAAATTATATTAAATGTAATTTATGATGAAATTAATTATCAAATTATCTTAAAGAGTAAATTTTAATTCAAGCGTTTTAACTATTTAGTCCTAGACATAAAAATCTTATTCTTGTAGAAACAAGAAACAAGTAGGAATGATAGTCTTGTGAAAGCATAAAATATAAAAATTTGTATCTAATAGTGCTAATAGTGAACTTTATTCGAATTTTTAGGTCACTGGCATTGACACTGACCACGTACTTACGATCAACCAAAGCGTTAATAGCTTAAGCTAGTAAATTATTCTTGTAAAACTCATAAAATGCCAATGAAATTGATCAAATTATCAAACATATTACACACATGTTGACTTATTATAATTTCCTTACGTGATTTTTGTTTGATTTCGAAGTTGGTCAAGCAAATAATTAATAACGTCTATTTGACGATTACAAAAATGCATTTGAAATTCATTTAAATTTTTGTCTGCGTTTGTTTTACTTATTTAAATTTGAATTTAAGTTTAAATTTGGTAATTGCATAATTCTATTTGACAAATCATGTACATATTGATTTCTTTGAATTTATTAAAGTGCTATAAATAATAATCAAACACAAGGTTGTGGTGCACACGCAAATTTAATCCAAAGTTTAATTTTTACATAAATTTGTCGAAAATTTTTGATCATAGTAATCCCAATTATTCATCAGTTATTTGATTGCAGAAAGTTTAGAATATTATAAAAGGTTTGCAATATCTTTTGCTTTTCTATCATCTTTTATCTTTAAATATATCTTTAGATCTTTAATGTCAAGTTGTGAGAATAAATTGTCAC
>JARJDT010016263.1:0-14206 GCA_030264655.1 Leptusa sp. GC000079
AATTAAATTTGAAGCACTTATGTTGGCATTATCTATTTGTATTACGATTAAAATTGAAACTTATCATCGCCTTCTTATGACCGTGAAATGTTGGTAATAAAACGAGTCTGCAACAAACGTAATGGTAATTACAAACAATGAACATAATATACACTAATGTTATAAATAGACAATGAGTAATTATTGTTGCACGATATTCTTGTCTTGTGGAACTACATTGAAGTCAAATTAATTTTTAATTAGATGCCAGACTGATGTACGAAATTTATTAAAGATAATTATAGTTTTATTTAGTTGAATATTGCGCTTGCTCTAAATTATGATGCTACATGATATATTCGTTTCGTTTACAGTGCATAAATGGTTCGGCGCAAAAGAGCGACAAAATAAGGGAAACCGACAACAATCCTGTGCCTGTGGCAGCGGCAGGAAACAGGACGGAAAAATCTTTTCATCCCGTAGTGTTTCGGTAACGGCTTAATCATTGGCGTAGAGATTGCACCTTCGTTGTGCCCAATGGGGGGCGATACCTCCCCAGAGCAGCAATACTCGCTGCGGTGGAACGACTTCCACTCGTCCATACTCTCCTCGTTTCGGCACCTGCGAGACGAAGAGGACTTCGTCGACGTGACGCTCGCGTGCGACGGCTGCTCCTTCACCGCGCACAAGGTCGTCCTCTCCGCCTGCAGTCCGTACTTCCGTCGGCTGCTCAAAGCTAATCCGTGTCAACATCCGATCGTCATACTCAGAGACGTTCAGCAGAAGGACATGGAGAGTTTATTGAGGTGAGTTACGTTGCTCTTGCTCTTGCTCTTGCTCTGGGAAATTAATGATTTACTAATGATCTAATGAACCTCATCAATGACTGCACACGTGTAATTCATCATATTTTCAAAATTTAATTTTAAATTAAGTCACGATCTAATACGAGTTACATTTGCGAAATTTGGCGCAACAACAAACATTGTCTTGTCTCATTTCGAGTACACAGTGCACTCTTAGGTGTATTAAATCATTTGAAACCCATAATTATTTAAACTGCGCCTGGCGAACAAAACAAAAAACAAAGTCAAACTTCAAGTCGAAAATATGTAAGTGGGAATCGCGGCTAGATGATTATACTAACGTGGACCTGACCTGCGCGCATCGTGGACAATGCAATGCAGAAAACGACTTGTTTTTATCGCCGGGTGTAATTAATCCATCTTGACGCTTTAAGTATTTTCGGTCAACATTATTTTATCGACAAACAAGCCCACCTGTACGAATACCGAGTATTTGTTATTACTCATTACTTGTTTCGGTATGCGAAGCGATGTGTGGTGTGTGTTCATTGAACGTCTGGCGGTTTTGCTTCATTTCAACTTTCAACTTTGTAAATTATTATTATTGTTTAATGCATGCACATTATAAATTTAAGAATGAGCGATGAATAATACACCACGCCACAACAACGAAAAAAACCTAATTTGAGTTTCAAAAAATTGTGTAATGTACTTTATCTTGTTGAAAAAATGAAAATGTTAGCCTTTGTTAGTTGTTAGAATTTATTGTTTGTACTTATTTGGTTATTTTTCTTCTCGTCGAATGTGTAGGTTTATGTATAATGGGGAAGTTCATATAGGACAAGAACAACTAACAGACTTTTTAAAGACTGCGCAAATGTTACAAGTGCGAGGACTAGCGGACGTCGGCGCCGGAGGCACGCCTGGCCAAAAACTTACTGCCGTCGAACAAAAAATATCAGCTGTAAGTTAATTTTGCAACGTTTGCATGTTTTGCTTATAATCGGTTTCAAATAACATAATCTCAATCATGATGGCTTCGTATACTTAGCGTATATTTCATTCACGATCCGTTTCCAATCTCAATTGGAAAATCAGAAATTTTCTACGTCATATAATTTTGAATGACTAAAATTAACATTTTTATTTTCAATCAGCTGAAATCAAAGAAAAGTATACATATTTAAATCGTATTTTTTGAAAAAAAAAACAATTTTGATTTTTTGTTTCTGCCGTTTTTAAACGACAAAATAACAAATTAAATTATCTTGTATGTTAAGAATCATTTATAACTGAGAGGCAACCCAACATACTTTTATTTATTAATGATTAAACAATAATACTTTTGAAAAAAAATAGTTTGAGGCAAATTTCCCAAAATATGATTTCTACGTAGATTAAGAAAATAAATAATATATCCAAAAAGTACGTTGGGTTGCCAATCATGTATAATAGATGATTCTTGGGTAAATTAAGGAAAATGGAAGCAAATACAGGAATTACGATCAATTTGTTTAAAAATTAGATCGTGAATAGAGTTTACCCCATTATGTAGATTTGTATCAAATTTCGAGCCAGACGCGATAAAGCTAATTATTTTAATTTATGATAGTTTTAAGATACATTTAGCGTACATTATAAATATAAAAATATAATTATTACTCATTACATTACTGAAGATAGATGTTGTTAGGTCAGGTTGAATGTGTAGGCATAGAATAAGTGTTAAACTTAACTTCTAGAATACGACGACGTCATTGCCATGGGGCAGTGATCGTGATCACATACGGGAACGTGAATCGGGCGGTTTATCGCCGCCGCCGGCGAAGCGATCGCGTAGCAGTGATCAACATAATAATCGCACCGGCTCGTACTCGTCAGAGCGGGAGCGTGCCCGAAGTCCGTCCAGACGCACGGGCAATGGCAATAACGAGGACGATATGCCCGAGTCCTTGCTGGGACAAGCACTGGAAGGCGGCCCGACAATACACACGAACGTATGTGCAATTTATCTAATTAAACTCGATAGTGTCTCGTAGTCGCATGCCACCCATATGCATATTACAGCAAGTCAGCGAGTCGGCAAACATTTAAGTCAACGACTTGTTTACCATACATTGCAGGAACGCAGCAAGGGAAATTCGGATTCGTCCCTGCAGGCGCAATCGACTGGCGAGGATAGCAATAGTAGCGACACGGCGATGAGCGACCACGAGCGCGACGAACGCGATGAGCGCGTCACCCCAAAGACTGAACCCTCCGACTATCGCGACATGATGGACGAGCATAATCCTTACGGCACCAACGGGGGACTTATGGATCAACGGACGCCGACATTTCCCGGCGCTTTGTTAGGCCTCCAAGGCAAGTTCTAGCCCTTCATTTCTCATTGCAAAACATAATAAATAATACTTGTACAACAATAACTCAGCAAATGACTTGAATTGCGCGCTGTTTACACTCTTCAACTGCTATCAAATGATCAATTTTAATATTTGTCGATTTTAATCGTGGCGTATTTGTTACAGGCATACCTGGTTTATTACCAGGACCTTCAGGAATGCACAATAGTCCCGATAGTTTTGGTAAGTGTCTTCATTTTTTTCCTACTCCCACCTTGAAAACAACATGTTTTGACATTGCAAATAATACTCCTAAGAGGGTCTTAGGAACACTTGTGTTGTAATGGAATCGCAAGCGCTTTTAAAATGTGCCATGTGTTTGTTTACACGCGTCAGTTCCGAGACCAATTCTAACCTTTAAATTTGACTTTTGTTTCTTTCTTTACCAATCAATAATCAAGGATCGGTTCATCGATTCATTTATGTTTTATCAGTTGATTGTGTCTCCAAAATCCAAAATACTATTTACTTAAAGTAAAATCCTGAAAATCTGAAAATGCGCAAGCTGTAAATACTTCTTGTTCGCGAAATCGGGCGAGCGTCTAACTTGAAATCTGAGTCGGATACTATGTGGACCAATGTCCACGTGTCAATTTAATGGACACCTCTAGCAGATGACGGTAGACACGGCATTCATCCCCTATAACTATATGAATCGCTGGTGTAGTTGCGCGAAGAAAAAAGGCGCCTTCTCTTCTCTATTTCATATATCAATTCTCAAGTATTATGGTCCGAAAATACTCCGCGGCTAAACAAAAGTTGGTACATCAATGCCGAATTGTTTTAAAATGCCTAGGGCCTTATAGGGTATTCAAGGAAATTCATTTTCGCATTTGAAATTCATAAAATTTTTTTGAAATCTTTGTACAGTAAATCATAGGAAACAAAGACGCAGTCAAAGTTGGTGAATTTGTTATGCTAATTTATGTTGGTCCACAATGTATACAAAGAGCATGTAGATATTAAGCAAGTCGGACCCATTTCGAATATTTATCTCGTTGACAAGTAATCGATGATTTGAAAACATCAACCCTCAATGGAATATTCAAATATCAAGGTGATTTATTCACTAGACGTAGCGGTAGCCGTTGTTGAGGGTGCGAAGGTGGCGGACTATTTTGGATGTGGATTCAGTCAAAATCTGCGCGTGAGGGATGAAATTTTCAAATATTTAACATAATTTGAGGACAAAAGGTAGCAGTAGCAGCAATAGTAATGGGAAAACGTAACGAGTCCCTCGTCAAAATCCTTCGGCCTCCGTTCTTGTTACTTGTTACGTTCAGTTACGAATTGGCCGGAATTTGGTTGCTTTGGTAATTAGGCTAACGCTGGATAATATTTAGATACCGAGCGAGCGCATGCATTCACCAAATAATAATAACGCGTTGTTACCTATGTACATAACGAAAGGCAAGCGAACGGGGAGGGCGAAAAGGACGAAATCGAAGGACGATCGTGCGTCCGAATCCTTAGCCTTAGCCGCTCGCTTTCGCCTAGGCGCAAAAGACGAACAAGGCACAAGGAAGGACTTTACTTGCAGCAATTGATCGGAATATACAGCGGGTATAGGTTGAATGCGCGGGGATGATGCCGAGGAGCGAGGACGAGGGGGCGTGCGGCCGAATCAAACATTGCGATTTCATTTCTCTCTTTCTCATGTCTCGTGTATGAGTAAAAGCGTAAATCGTACTTAGGACGATATAGGACGAGAAGTGTACTTGCCGGCATGTGTGCATGGGATACGCATGTTACGTAACTAGAACTTACACCCTCGCCGCCGCTCTGTGTTTGCTTCTCCGCTCCTAAGACGTGGGGGGAAACTTTCAAATGGAGTTGTAGTAGTTTGCGGACACGTAGGCTGCGTGCTTGCATTGCAAGCAAGCAACATCGGCCAGCTATTGATTTATACCCGCTGGCCGTCAGGATGGACCTCAAATAGATGGACGCATTTCGCGCAACTGAAAATTCCCAATGCCTAAGAAAACAACCAGCAACCAAAAATTCATTGTTATTTCTAGTCAAACTTATTTATAAAAGGCAATTGTTCAATTATAATGTTGGTTTTCAGCTAGTAGGTTCTACTTTATATCAAAACCGCTATTTTAAATTAATTTGCGTGTAGCAAGAATACATTTAGAGTATGTATACATATGCATAATAAACGGAATTTGTGTTTTAATTTTATTTTTGCTTGTGTATTTTTTATATCTTTAAAATCAGACAAACGTTATGAACCGTGGCGCCATACATCTGGAAAAATTTCGCATTATCGATTACTTATTTTTGTTTTGTCGAACGGTAAAAATTGCGTAATTTCTTCCTTCTTTCTTTGACTCGATGCTTTTTGCTCGTTGGGGTTTTCTGGACGTACACTGGAGAGTTTACTTCCAATAAAGAAGAGGGGATGACAGTACAGCTGTAGAGATGTCCGTTCACGTTCAATGTATATAAGAAAACAAGGAGAGAATAGAAGGAAATGCAAGGAAAAACTGCGCGCAACTTGAGCACACGCCGTTTATACCCCTGACATATACACACGCAAAAAACAGTGAAAGTTAAGGCTGATGGCGCAGAGCAAAGAGGAAAACGCATACTCTTGCGTTGGATAATAAGATGTAGAAGACGAAACTATACTGTCAGTATGTTTATTATGCTGTATGTATGCCCAGGCTAGGCTAGGCACTTCGCATTCGAACATTTTACCAGTTCAAGTCAGATAGCATTTTATATCGACCAAAATTGCAATTCTTTGCTTTTGTGCACGGTGCTGGCTATTTTTATTGATTTATAATTTTAAATTGGAATGATTCCAATGTTATTCTTATGTTATGTTGTCACATAATTGCACGTAAATGAATACAGGTGAAGGTTGTGGGCTTCATTTTATGACAATGGCATTGATTGGGAGTGCGTTATCGGCAGAATTTTGATTGGCAACTGATTGATTTAATGCAGGTTTGTTTTGTCATCGCTCTTGAGTTATGACAAGAGTCGTATGGGTTTAAGGCGTCATATGGTGTGCCTAAATGTTAAAATTTAATGAATTGGAATTGTATGAAATGCTAATTTTGTTGTTTTCGGCGAAACACAAACAAAACACAGTTTGATTTTAGAAACTCTTGAATCAGTTGCTTTTTGTTTTCTGTTTTATTTCTGTTCGAATTTTTCTATACATTTAAAGTATTGGTTAAGTTCAAAAATACGTAGGTATAGATTTTCATGTTCGCAGTCTTTCCAGCAGTTACAGAAATACTGAAAGTATTGCAGTATATGCGGTACAATAAAAGCGGAAGAAAGGGAAAACCCGTAATATTAAAGCAATTTCTTAAAAAGCCTAAAAAACCACATCGGCAATTTCGTATCTTAACTATTACTATACTTTCGTACAATGGACGTTGTAGAATTGAGTGCATGAACATTTGCGGGCGCAAGTGAACCTAGCGAAAAACGTTATCGAACACATAAAGTAATAAATGTGCGTAATGGCGCAACAGCACGCATATCGTATGCAGTATACATGGCGCTAACTATAATGCTTGCCATAATACGTTCCTTAACGGTGTATGTGCTTTCCTTTTCACAAATCTACACTTGCGTTTTGTGGCAATCTTAACTTCGTAAATTACATATCTACATATTTGTATAATTGCTTCGTCTGGTGATATGAGACTTTTTTCTACGCAAATATGTAAAAAACAATCCAATACTTTTCTTCTCTTAGTCGAAAAGTAAAAACAATACATTTAAGATTAGGCAAATACATAGAATTGTTGTTCGTGTCGCGAACAAAAACTGCATGAACTCTGTGATTAAAGAAATGAGAGTGATAAAACTATAGCGGAGCCGTGGCATTCCAGATGCCAACTGCAGTAATCGCGGCGGGATTGCGTCAGCGACTGCGATGGCATCAAGGCCAGGCTGCACTTCTCAGCCAACATCTTCAGCGTCTTCATTGATGATGGCTTCAGGTTCATCACCGACAGGAAACATCCTGCAAATGAAATACGAATGTCCGCTCTGTGAACTCACATTAACGTCATTGCATGTTGCGCGATCGCATATCGAGGGACATTATCCGCGCGACAGTCGCGTGTGCCCCGTTCCTGAATGTGCGAAAGGTTTTTCGCATCCGAACTCGGTTCGCAATCATATGCGCACCAAACATCCCATACAGTGGAAATTAATGAAGCAAATAAAATGGGTTCCAGAGAATTGATGCAATTTTCTTGACATTTAAATCGTCTGCCTACAATTACGTTATGGTTGAGCTTCTTCTTCTCATGTAAAAGTAAAAGTGCCGAAGAGCAAAGTACGTTTTTTTTTCGTTGGGCGTTGAAGAGCGAACGTCAGCAGAATGGTGAAAATGGAACGCGAACGCCTATACTATACTCGATTGCGATGAAACAGCAACGAGGAATGCAACCGCCCCCGGGGAGCGATAGAGCCGAAAACGTGTACAATACACAAAACAAACAATACAATACACCACAATGCATATACTCGCTTCGCGCACACTACACCACATAGCGATGGGCGATAGTACAGTTACTATGAATGTTATTACGACTACTTTTTTGAGAGTTCGAAAGAAAACCGGAAAATGGGAAAATCGAAAATTCCATTCCGTTGAGAGACGAATATAATACAGAACGGGAAATATGATGCATAGAGCAAGCCAGCAAACGGCGTACTCAAATACAAACGCACAATTTATGGCAAACTGACGCAAATGCAACAACAAAAAAATACATTAGGGCATCAAGACATCAACTCAGAACGACAACAATTGTAAACCGTGAACGAATGATGAATATTAAAGTTTATGTCACATCAATACAGTTACAGAAAGCAGAAAATCAAGGAAATTACGTTTATTACTCACTACAAATACAAACGTTGAGTAAAAGAGTGGTAGTAGTGGTAGGATTGAACGAAGAGGAAAACTCTGCACATCTACACTCTCAAATGAACCGCGGGTTCAACTTACCGAGTAAAAAGGGTGGAATAGTATTACATGATATTATATATTGGAATGATATAGATATAGCCGGAGTAATACTGGAAATAGCCGCGCATAATCGATAATTGTACACTGAAGCCAAAAAGGGGAATACAAATAAACCCTCTCCACTCCACAATTGTGATTTATCTCATTGTCTCTCTCGATCTTTCACGCGATACGCATTCGTTGTTTATTACTTACTCCTACTACTTTTGATGATAATAACTGAAAGTGAAACTGAGCACTAGAAAGCTCTGACTCGTAGATATTCTAAAGGGAAGCGACTAGCGCTCATGATGATAAGAAAATAAGGAAAATGCGCGGAATGAAAAGAATCGGTAAACAAAGAAAAACGAAACCTATACTAAAACAAAAAACCAAATTTAACAAAATCAATTGTGATTATACATAATATTTAGAACCTATCATGAATATTTTAAAAATATTTGTAAAATAATTATTCCAAGAATTTACGCTTAATCGTAAGTCAAATTTAGGAAAAGAACGAATGCGATCTTCTAAGAATTGTTTAATCAAATTAATTGTTCAACCAAATTAACTACATAGTGTATTATCGTCTATAAATGTTGAGTTAAACTTAAAATAAAGAAAGACGTCATAATAAAGAGAGTTTATAATTGTATAGTTTTTTTATTCTTAAAGAAAATGTAAAATAAATGATTCTAAATAAAATTTTCATCAATCATTCACTTTCGGTTTTTTATTATCGACATTTTGAAAGTTTCTTAGTTGCAGAGAGAGAGAAAATGTTTGCATGAATGCATTGGTGAACGGTGGCCTTTGTCCATTTCGCTGTATTGATTTTATCTATTTGTATGTTACAGTATCAAGACGCTCCTTGGATATGATGCGTGTGCGAGCGACTGATCCTCGGCCGTGTCCGAAATGCGGCAAAATTTATCGTTCAGCGCACACCCTTCGGACTCACTTAGAGGACAAGCACACGATATGTCCCGGTTACCGCTGCGTACTATGCGGCACCGTTGCGAAATCACGAAACTCGTTGCATTCGCACATGTCGCGTCAGCATCGTGGCATCAGCACAAAGGATTTACCCGTCTTACCAATGCCATCGCCTTTTGATCCCGAACTTGCCAGCAGGTGGTAAACTAACACTTTTTTCGGCATAACTAGATGTGCTGAATGTGTCATGATTGCAGGTTACTGGCAAAAGCAGGCGTGAAAATCACGCCGGCTGAATTACGCGCTCGCGCATCCCCAACGGGTCCGCGCCGATCCGACGTTAAGTTGGACGCGAAAGGTTTGTACCCAAACTCGGAGGCGGGCAGTTCGATATGCGGCGACAACGATCCTGAAGATTTGACCACATCCTCGCATCACAACCGCTACGGCGGCTTCGATCTGGCCATGTCACCCCCCTTGAACCACACCAGCCATCACGCCAAACACAAACTCTTCACTGGTCAAGCGATCGCTGCGAAAAGTTTAGATTCATTAGCGCACAATTTATCCAAAGAACCCTATCCAGCGCCTCTGGCGCCTCCTGCCTCCCAAGGCAATTCGACTGGTTCAGCCATACTCGATACATATTTGCAATTCATAACTGAAAACAGTAGCATGATGGGCATGATGTCGGAGCAAGCGGCGGCGGCTGTGCACGCTGCTAAACTGGCGCAGCTGAATGCGATGGGTTTAGATAAAGCGTCGCAGCAGCATTTCCTCGAAAAGATGCAGCAACAAATTGGCGCCGCCAGCGATTATATGCTGAAACGACAGGAGGAAATACGGCGTGGAGACGGTGACGTCATTCACGACGAGAATAAGAACGATCGCGAGCGGGAGCGCGACAGGGAGCGCGAGCGGGAACGCGAACGGCAACGCGCACACGAAGAAGGTGAGTCTTCCGCTGGCGAAGAGGAGTACAGCGAGGAGGAAGCCGAACCGGAAGCTGTTAAAGTCGGCGAATAGTTTCGCGCTTACGAGTTGAAATGAACAGGTTTTCGTTTTGGCGCAAAGTAGTAAACTAAGCGTAAGTGTTACATTTAGGCTAAGAGAGTAAAACAGTTAAACTTGCCATTTACATTAATACGTCTAGTATAACGAATACTCATTTAATTCCATCCAACTACCTCTTTACAAAGCATACTCTATACATGATAAAATATATTTACACGAAATATAAAAAACAAATTTAAAGAGAAAGCAAATTTTAAACTTGTCAACGCGCACTTTGGCGTTGCAAGGCGAATGTTAATTTAATTCCATCCGTCTACCTCAAGAGAACAAATAGATTATGAACTAATACTAACTAATAATTATAATGCAAACAATAAGGGTTCTGATCGTATACGGATTTATATATTGATATAAAAACAGTTTAAGGATATACGAATCATTATACAATTAACAGTTTACGAGAATTAAAATAATGCAAGTTATATGAAGTTATTTAATAACGTATGATAAATGTTAGTGAACATCAGAATAAACACACTTTTTAGAATCGCAACTGCCTAAAAGTACTAAAATGTAGAACTTAAACTATAAAATATAGAGATTTAGACAGTTGCATTTGAGCAATATTTCGTAATTTGAGTAATTGCTGTTAATTAAAAGCATTCAAAACCAGTGATTTTACTTACTTATTTGTTTGTGTTTATTTAACAATATTGCAGATTGCTGGCAACATGTACGGGTTTAATTGACGGGTATTATTCACAAACGATTACTATTTAATTAACTAAGATAGTTTATTTTAATCAAATTAAAAATGCTTCATATTCAGGTAAAACAATAGTACAAACCGCGAACTTTGCAAAGTTACAAATATTTTCGTATTTTTCTACGTGTGTATCAATTGCATGGTATACGCAAACATAAGTGAAGACTTGAAATAATATGGTTTCTAATTACTTTACATAATGGAATGAATAAACTATAAACATTGTTAATAGATGCTTCCGATAAATATAACAGTTGAATGCTTCCATCACTTAGATATAAAAACAACTCTCCATTAGTAGAGGAAGACGAAGGAAGCAAAACGCAATCAATTTTTATTACTTAAGCAACTAAATACAATCACTAAACGAAAACAAACCAATAAAATGAATATCCGTTTCTCAGGTACTACCTAATTATTAAATTTTCAGTACAAAGACGATGCATTTCATTTAAATATTATAATTGTTAATAAAGCAAGTCAGTTAGGTGATCTAGCAGCATATTCAGGGATTTTTTTCTATTACTTAAGCAACTATTATACATATCCGTGATATAAATTCAGGTATAACTTCGCAAAACAAGTCAATCAATATCAGTCAGTCACACACATAGTCATATAATAACAATAACATTACATTGAATTACGATTAGTGTACTTCCAATATAAAGAGAACTAAATGCTTCCTTGAAATTTGTTTCCATTTTAAATATTTACATTGAATTTATAAAATTTTGTATTCGGATACAGCCAACAATCAATACAAAACCCATTCCTATCTGTTTAATATTTAAAAAATAGAAATATTAGTTTGCATCAGTTTCGCTTCAGTAGTAAAATGTCTGTTTGCGTATCGAGTTTGAAATTAATCTAAATAGAAATCAGTAAAGTTGACCTAATGTAGGTGTGAATAATGGACAAAAAGTAAAGCAACTTGCGATAAATCCAAACTAATTAGAAATCGTCATTGTTAATTATTGAATAAGCATTTTAGTGTACTAAAAAACAAATAATGAAATAAATTGGAAAAACATCACAAAGTTAGGATTTGAACTAATGAAGTCCAATAAACAACTAAGCGATACGATTGTTAAAACACAGTATACCATTTTACAATTACAAAAATACTATTTTAGAAAACCAATTTTGAACTTTTAGAAGTACATGCGAGTAAATGATAATAATACAAATAGAAAATAATATTAATAAATAAATATATATTTAGAGGCGCACCGATTTTACACAAAACTTAGTTACAAAAAAATGAAAATTTAAAAAAGAAAAGTATACTATGTACTATAATTACAAATGGTATACGTATACTACAATTTGCTTTAAATATTAAAGAATTAGAAGTCCGTACTTAAAACTATTTGGTAAACAAAGTACTGTAAAATACAAAACTTGAACTTCTTATAAATGAAGTAATAAATAAAATAAATTTAAAATTAAAAATATAAAGAATATACGATTTTATGAAGCGCGCAATTCTTGTACATACATACAAAATATATTGTTATCATTTGCTGCCACTGAATCAGTGCTACTTATTTTATATTCATTTCTAAAATTGACTATGTTTTGTACATAGCGACAACATGATAATAGGCCAAGACTTGGGTCTATACTTCAGACAATTTAAATATTTCAAATCGCATTTGAAAACTTAACAAAACAATCAGATCTCTTTTATTGCGTATTGCATTTGTCTTTTCGTTTTAAACACCAATAATACTCTAAGAACAATTTAAAGTGTAATTTTAACCGGTAATAATTTGATCGTTAGATATGTACTTAATTAATTGTTTAGTGTTTATTTATAATGAATAGCTAATGCTAACTTTTTGTACAGAATTGTTTCATTTAAGTTTATAGAATGATATTAATCGATTACTTCTTATTCGTTTTAATTGTAAATTATACAATATTTGCATAGTTATTAAGTTGTGTATGTTAAAATGAAATGAAAATTTTGGCGTTGATGACGAGCTTATAAAGAAATATTTCGAATTGAATTTTAAACTGTCGGTGCCATATTATTTTATTTTCATTATTTTTATATTTGACTGTATGTTTTTCTCCTTCTGTACTCTTTACACTGTCCACTATTTTGTGTGACTAAAAAAAGAATGTAACTAAAATAACAAGCAAAGATATTTTCTAAAAAGATGACCGGACTAATGGTTCCTAATTTAATAGTACGGTTCCTCAACAATACCCAATATTACTTGATTTATTTTATTTTCACATGAAAGAACGACTTGTTGAAATGCAGATGAAACCTTGTGTGTGTACATAATGCAAAATGTCCCAAGCTTTGAATGTTTCATCTAGATAAATGGTTGGCAGTGAAATTCACACCTTCATTGAAAAGTACTAGAATATTGTATATTGAATTGCTTGAATAGACAACATAAAATAAGGAATGCTAAAATAGCAAAACGAAAATGAAATTGAAAGGGTATATTTATAAGATGTATGTACTTAATTAATTATGAACAAAAGTGAAGAAATAAACATTGATACAAATACAAATGGAAGATAATATACATTACATAAATATTATATTATACTTATAAATTTATTGTTGAGGGACTGGGTGCCTTCTGAAATTAATAAAATTCAATGAAAATAAAAAATAAAATGAAATCGGCTTCTTGGTGTAACCAACATTTACAGAAATACAAACAATATTCACTTTATATTCAAAATTCTTGTCAAAAGATAAAAATGTAGATTTGATTTTACACTGCTAATATTCAGATTCCAAGAAAGTTACAGAAAATATAATAGGACTAAATTATAACTACGAAGCCGACAAAACGCAGAGTTCCTAAACCTCTCACTACCCTTTTACGAGAGTAAAAATATAACTATGAAGTATGTATGATATTAAAAATGTCTTTTATATTAGTCGTAGATAAACAATTAATACACGATAGATTCGTAATTGAAAAGAAGAAGCAAATACATACTAAAAATTACAATAGCGAATACATTATTAATAACTATTTAATTCTTAAAACAAAAAATATTGATGATTTCAGCCATGACAGAAAATATTAAACGAAGATAAAATAAAATGTAGTGTATAATAATATAAACAACTGAATAGTTTATGAAATCAGCAATTAATGATTTTTGTTATAGTAAATTGAAGTGCATTTTAACATATTACAATTTTGCATTTGTTACACTAGACAAAATGTTATTAGTAATTTTTGTACGTGAAATTTAACTTCTTTACTTATTCTTCTTTTGATATTATTATATTATAGGTAACTATTATATGTTTGTTTGTATTATATAATTT
>JARJDT010016269.1:0-20626 GCA_030264655.1 Leptusa sp. GC000079
CTTTTGCTACAGCTTTAGAATAGTGATGAATTCATGCAATATAATATGTTCCTGTTGGCAAGTTGGCACATTTGAGAAGTTTATAACTTTGTTCTGTTCAAGAACGTATGAAATTTATAATCATAATGAATGCGCGTTGCGCGTGTATCAAAGTGGAAACGCGTTATTTGATGAATTCGATGTGATTAATTCTCGCGCCGAACAAATAACAAATATTTACTTTTTAATTTTATTAAATTGTTGAAATGAAAACGAAGGTTGGGAGTAAAATTAAAATTGAAAGCCTCTTGTTTACGCATTTCTCGGGACGCATTTTAATAATGTTAAAAGTTGAAGAGATATTTGTTGATATCAAATATCAAACACTTTGAGAACTCGGAGACTTTGCCTTGATGCCCTTTTATTACTTTTGATGAGGTCGCCAAAGAGTCAATTAAAGAAGTTCTTCTTAGATAGGCAAAATTGAAAATCATACGAAATAAAAAAATCTTATTGGAATCACATTTCCAATGTTGTTTGCTTACCAGCAACGAAATGATGGTCGTAGGGCTCGTTAGGGATGAAAGTTGGTGTGAAAGGGGAGCAAAACCGGAAGCAACGCTCGCTGCGCTCACATTTTCCAAGCTGAAACATTTGAGAACACATTAAAAACATAAGGCAACACAAAGTGCGCTCGCAGGAAGTCAAATAACCATTATGACTTTATTTATAAATGCGCATACCAAATGTAAATCCTATATGCACCTTCCACCAATAAATGCGATACTTTGTAAACTAGCCTGGGAATGGGAAAATTTCTCGATTCTTCGCACAACTTATACGAAATTTACATTTAATGTCTTGATGGCTAATTAAAATTATTAAAGTATTACGAAATGTCTGCATCACAACATTTAACATTATCATACAATAAAATAGATGCAACATGAAAAGTTTGGCAACATTGCCCTGTCCTATAGGCAGAGCTTGCCAAAATAGAAATAGAAATATTTAAATAGACTATTTGAAATAGTTTCTAGAAAAATCTATTTTCTATTTTTATTGTTACAATTATTTTTGTGTAAAACTATTCGTATTTTGAAATAGTTTAAATTCTTAAATTATTTTTTTTTTACTTTTGATATTAAGATTTAAGTGTAGCAGTTTTTAGTTTTTTTTCTGGTTTGTAAAAATGCCAAAACCTTTTGACACAAAAATCATAAAAATAAAAGTTTTATCTTTGTATTCGTTTCTATTGGTTTATTATTAAATTTGCAGAAATCACTATTTTGAACTTTTATAAATACTTAATGGAGTCTATTTTGTATTTTATTTCTATTTTAAATAAATTTTAAAAAAACTATTTTGTATTTTACATTTAAATAGATTTTATAGTACAAAGAATAGACTATTTTAATTTCTATTTAAAATAGTTTTCAAAATGGTAGGTATTTTCTGTTTTATTTTAAAATACTTTTTTTACTATTTTGCCAAGCTCTGCCTATAGGTGGCTAAAGTGCATCAACATAAAAATGCGCTTTTCGAAATGCAGAAATAAATGTAAAGCAGTGAAGATGTAACATAAAAGTGGATTGTAGATGGGCTTTAAAAAGCGCTTAGAAGTCGAGTTCCATTGACATTCAACTTGATTCTCTTCTAGTCTAGTAGGTACTCTTATTTTCAGCCTTCCGTGTCAGTCGCGCTCTGCCGGAGCGGGCAACCGCCAAAATGGCCGCCGCTTGCAGCGTTCGCACGCAATGTTGGTTGCGTCCGCGGACCGGGCGGGCGTGAAATAGACGTAAACTTTCTTGTTTATTATAATAGATTCATGCATACTGAATGCACCATAAGCACTGCGAATTGCCTCAATGCCTTGCGTGCATTTTGTGTTTAAAACTTTGCTTTAAATATGTTTTTAACCAAATTCAAGCATTGGCATTGCAACTCGAAAAAGTTGATGTTGCAACAGTGCACGTACGCAGTCTATGATTGCGTAAAGGAATTGATTGCATTTTATTTGTTGGTTTATGGTTTGGAATAATTATGAACAAATCGACTGTTGCGAAATCATGAAAAGCAGTCGCTTTTGTTTTCAGCGTGATAAGATAAGTCTATAAAATAAATGTATGGGCAGACAATGAAATTTATAAAATTACAATTTTTAATCAAAAGCCATGTCAATAAAGTTGGCGTGTTTACGCCACCCGTTGCTGTCGTTCTCATTGCCTTCAACTGCAAACTTCAACTCTAACCTCAACATTTCGGTTGGACCATGGTTGAACGCCTCGATTTTCGCTTTTTTAATGTGCATACGCTAAGCGTGCGCACTTTTACTGCGTAAACGTTCGATTTTTCAAGGTCTCGAGAGCATTCATTAACCTTTAAAGGTCGTTAAATAACATTTTAAAAGCGACATAATAATTTCGCAGCAGTCAAACGATATAGGTATTTTGATCCGTCCTCCTCTTTCCCCACTGTCCGCAACCAACTTTGCATTCATACACCGCAAAGCGCAAACATGTCAGGGGCGTACTCTTATACACGCCAAAAATTACTTTTGACTTGAATTAATTTAATTTAACAATGTGGGAAAATTTAGTAGTCTGATACTGCACTGGGCTTGGCATCAACAAAAAATAATCGCTTAGTTCAAATACCTTTACCGCATATTAAGTGCGACTCTTTTTGGGTTTCGAATTCACGAATTGTATTTTTGTCAATTCTTAATTAATATTCAAAAGTGGTTTTGCATTGGCGCCCATATCCTCAAACGCAAATAAAAAGCGAAACATATGTATGTTCGTAGTTCGTGGAAATTCATTGATATTCTACATAAGTGCTTTGAAGAACTATGTGGGTTAGGTTAGGAGCATCAATTACACTGTTGCAACCCTCGTTACGTAAAACCGATCAGGATGCATTACTTTTGGTTCCAGTCGTACCGAGTGTTTAAAATACTGCGTAAAAATGACGTACACAAGAAAGGTGCGAAATTCAGGTTATAGTTGGGTTATGTTGGCAACACATGGTGTGGACGGCCTGATGTAATTCAACCGGCATGCCGGTGTGCGGCCTTGGCCTAGTGCAGGTGCAAGGGTAACAACCCCTATGCCCTATTAATACCCAACACAACACGCGCTTCTGTCCCTCTCATCCTCGTTCCTCATCCTATTTACAATCAACAATGTCAACGGCAACGTTCCATCTGCACCCAAATTCAAACCAAACATATGTTTCTTCCCGTCTCTTTCGCTCGCCTCGGCTTTGTATTTCTGTTCAGGGTTGTACCATGGTCCATGAGCATTGTGACGGCATATTATTCAAAAATAAAGTCTTCAATCCACCCTTTGGTTTTGGTTCTTGTTGCTTGTAGTGCAGTTTAATTTTAAAATTCAACTCGATGGGGAGGTTAAGGGAAGCAAGATGTAAATAAATAAAAAATGACGGCTGGCCATGACGCATTTTATCTGCTGCCTACAACTATTCAAAACCGAACGCATAACGAAAACCAGTCTTCTCCAGCTCTTGCATTAGGTTACAAAGTATTAAATAAGATAACTTTGCATTCGCTAATGTGCAATGTAATCGTAAAAATACTAAAAAGAAACGTGAGTAGAGAAAAAGAGAAGATCAATGCGTGCAACTACAGATGTTTCCAATATTTTGAATTTATGCATGAATGTCGAATGTGTGTTACGCGGACATGTGAGGTTTGGGTTCGGTTTGAGGTTGGAGTGCTGGAACACGAATGAGTTCAAGTTCACGGAAATCCAGAACATCATCTGGATTTTCGACTCGTATTATGAATGGAACAACATGCAAGTACTACAAAATAACAAAACATTGCATTTTACCTAGTTTTCGTTATTACAATGACTCTACACTGATATGCGGTTTTCTGGGAAGATATTTAATTGACGCCGGGTGAGCAATTGTAACCTCAAAAATTAAGATTATAGCAACCGGAAATTTGATTTGTATTTGTACTTACTATATACTTTCCTTCTATGCATTTTCTTAATCCTCGATGTCTTCGCCTTGAAATGTCCAACCATGTCCAACAAATGTCTTATATACCATTGTATTAGCATATTTACCTACGTGTACTTAATTTGCTCACATCATCACATGAAAATGTAAAATTCCATAATGGCGTAATTGTAGTCCATATTAATACGACTAAGTAATGGCTATTAGATAATAATAAAATTGAATCATTGCTTTTTTTGATGTTAAAATGCGAAACGTGCACGAACATCTATCTTGCCATTATAAATGTATAAGCAGCACTAGCTGTCTTTGTTTAGTCAATTGTTTCTATTGAGAGCGCCTGTTTTATTCAGGGATAGAAAAAGTATATAAAAAAGAAAGAAATAACTAGATGAGAACGTCATATGTCCCTGACTCTGACAATGCTGAATGCTACTGATGGGTGAGTAATACACATTCACCCACTACACTAATATTGCGCTGCTACTGCAACTTGTATCTTTGTCTATCATCTATTTTAGGTTACGCTAACAAAATGAGCCCTTCAATGAATCCAATGTTGACTTTCTCAACTCATACTCATGTCTTCTGTTTTTTTTGGTGTTTATTCTTCTATCTTGATATGTGTACAGAGTGCTTTGATCTCCAGCATCCCTGTAATATGCTTGTATTCCTTGTCGTTTTTCGCCTTGATAACTTGAAACTTATTTCATTTCATTCTGTTCTGCGGTGCGTTTCTCCCCCACCGCTGCAAGTCTTGACTCTGACTGAGCAACATCGCTTAGGTCGTGAGTCGTGTTTTGTTTAGTTCGGCACGTCACGTTGAGCGCGACAGACGGACGAAAGCGTGTTGCTCGCCAGTGTTCGCCGCTCGCAATGTGCACTTTTACTTAATACAATTTATACGCAAACAAGTTGTTAAACCGCGCACATTATTAATCGGTCCTTGTAAGCTCCAAGTATTTTGACAATAACCAACA
The DNA here is from genome assembly GCA_030264655.1 of Leptusa sp. GC000079. NCBI lineage: Eukaryota > Metazoa > Arthropoda > Insecta > Coleoptera > Staphylinidae > Leptusa > Leptusa sp. GC000079. The sequence goes on from JARJDT010016269.1 coordinate 4,950, forward strand.
ACAGCCGAGTTGACAAGCAACAACTTATTGAAATAGTTTAAATTTAAGTGATGTGAAGAGCATGTCATGTTTGCGTGAGACGCAAACAATCAACAATCGTGTGATTCATCCGAGCGCTCTGCATTTTTGGAAGTGTGTATTAAGTAATTAACGCGATGAAACGTAGATGGTCCGGTCTGCAAGCGGTGCGCGTCACTGCCGACGAGAGTTCCTCCGAGGTGACGTCTTCGTCGGCGACGCTGGTGATGAGTCCGGCGAACTCGTTAGCGTCCACCGATATCGGTGAAGTGGACTTGGAGTTCTGGGACTTGGATTTGAATAATCCGCATCAGAACCAGCACGTACGCGGCTTGACAATTATGCAAAACGGCTTCGGTGTGCAAGGTCAGACTGTTATCTCGAATGTGCATCATACGAAATCGGACACTAGCTCGATATCAGGTAAAAATGATGATGCTGGCATTCCTTTAGTTGGGGTTAATCATAATTAATTTCCGTTCCAAGTCGACTAAAAACTGACTTCGATTTCGATGTTTATCGACAGTCTAGACTTGTAGACGGATCGCACAATAAATACTTTTGTGTATTATACTCATGCTCACTTACATGTATGCTTGGTGGCTTGGTGCACATACGTTTCGTTGTCAGTGCACGTAAAAAATCACATTGTAACGATACGATTATAATATCAAAGCATAGTAAACGGGGATTTCGTTCCACGAATGACAAACTTGTTTTCAATGCATTTTCACCTCTAAGCGTAAAGGTGTTCATTTATAATTCATCGCTGATGTTATTTTTAACCTTTTCCAAAGTTGTTACAACTTTGTGCAACATGCACACCTACACATTGTTTTCAATTGCTAACTGCGACATTGAACTACGTTCATCACGGCAAGCCAATTAGAATTGCAATTTCAATTACTTACGCTATTAGAATGTCAGATTCAAAACTCAACTGATGATTAATGCTTGCATTGTGGCGGAAATCAGAAAATTGAACCATTTTATTGTCAATTACTTTTTAGTTAAGAATCAGTTTGACAGTTTGTTTATTTTTAATGCTAAACAAGTTGCCTAATAGAAGTAAACCGAACCTAACCTACATACTACATGTTGATTGCTTAGTGGACGAATGTGGACATTACCACACGTTAATTTACTTTTTCGACATATCACAACATACACAAATGTAAGAACTAAGCAGTTGTAACTAAACATAAAATATAAAACAAGCAAAAAGTGGAGCATTAGTGTTACATCATATACAATGTTGTGTTGGTTGAATGTTAATGTTGAAGCATGTAGAAATGCGAGGCTTGCTGAAACGGAAAATGCGGACAATCCAGGGCCGTACTTGATATAATTATCATTATTATTAGCTTAGTTTATGAGATGATAATTTTGATGAGGTGCGGAATTTGATTCTGATCTGTGCGTGTAACAGATCAGCAAAATACGCGTGGATTTGACCTTATATGCCCATAAAATAAAGTTATGAAATCTCTACACATTGAATATGAATATTTCTGTATTTGTTCTTATATGGACACATTATAGTCCATAATGATTTATGCGATTGTATAGTCATAGGACTTAAAGTGTAAAAGTGATATTTCGATTAGGTCGTTAGAAATACATAACTCAAATTCCAACCTAAACCCAACACCAAATTCTAATTGGAATAAATTTGACTGTGAAGTCGTTGGACTTATATTGTTCCTTCTTAGTCTTATATGTAAATTTTTGTAAGATATCGACTTTTGCGCTCGTTGGTTGTTATGTTAGGTCAGATTGGGTTATAAATGAGTAACGTAAGTGTAAGTGAAGTGTAAGCACGGTGTCCTACTTTTCGACGCGAAAACGGTGTCACTTTCACGGGTATGAAGTCAAGAACACACGCCGGCAGGCTGCGTCCTTTCGTTGCTTGATCCGTGCATGTGTTACGTATGCCTCAATTCTCATCTTAAATTAAGACGAGTTTGACTTTATTTTTACTACTCTGCACACGTACATACACAATAACATAACCTAAATACTAAATTGGTCTTAATTAGTTCAACAAATTTCAAATTCTGCATCACAAACTATTTCTAGGTTGTTAACTAATATTTTGATAGTTTTTTGAACACCATGTATTTGGTTTGTGATTTTAAGCTTCCATGTAAGGTTATGATGTGCTATTTGTATTATTACGCAATCGGAATGAGCGTGTAAACTTTCCTTTCACAACGGTGCTTGCGGACTTTTGATTTTGCAAAAAAAGAAAACGATGATTCAACTTCAACGTCAATGTTAAATTAATTGAAAAGTCGTCACGGATTTACCTATGACATTTTGTTTAATTGCTCATATCGTGCATTTCAATTAATTGTTTTCTTTGCAACTCTTACCCAATTTAATGTTGATTATTGATGGGCATTTGTTTTATTTTATACTTGCTTAATAGGTTATGTTGTTATTAAACAATTCAAGTTTAGAAACTTGCAGACTATAACGAAAATAATATACTTAAAATTGAGAAAAAAGCGAGGTTTGAATTGTTAACTTTACTTGTTTTTCGTTTTCGGTATCAATTCAACCAATTTAGTTGTCTGGACATAATAATGTGTTAAGGTTGCTTCATCATTAATAATTATTGTCGCGACAAGCGACGAAATAAATTTTTTGTCGATTGCAATGGACAAAGCGCGAAACGAAATCGACGTTTCCGTAAAACGTACGAAAACCTTATAAATTATGCAAATATTTTATGAATTCAGTGACCTTGCCACTTTGTTCGCGAATAGTGAACCCACTTTCTCCGATGTGACTGATCCAATAAGATTTGTTTACTCATTTTTTATTCATCTATTATATTTTATTGACACTACAACTATAGACGATTATTTGATTACAATGTAATTGTGTAATATTTTGCAATAGTTTTTTCCAACACTCGTGCAATTTCGTCATTTGTTGTTAATTAATTAGGCAAACAAACTTTTAACTTTAACTCGCCCGGCCTCCAGATGTATTATTGTTAACTAAATTATTTTTTGTTTGTTTCAGGTGAGTTGAAATTAATTCTGACATTCTCGGATTTTAAGAATTTCAAGATGTAACTTCAGGCTGGTAAAATGTAAATTCTTTCTTGTTTTCATGACAAATTAAATTTTTAATAAAATAAAGCACCCGCACTCTTCTTACTTTAATCATCTATATTTTACACTTGTAACTTGCGTTCTTGCGTAGATACACAGGGAACAATGTGCGTTTCTTAACATAAATTTAGTAATTACATTTGTTTTTAATTAATTATTTTATTGCTGCCTGTGTTTGTTTAACAAACCAGAGAATGAGTGATGTGCAAATTTATTTTTACTTGTATAAACTTGCAAAATGCATTTCCATTTGTCTTTTCAACTCGCGATTCAAGTGAAAAACAAATGTGTAAAAATAGAATGCAAGCGATTCGTCCATGTAAATAAATTTGTAGGTTCGGTGCCTTTTATTTTAGTCCTGTTTACGTATTTTGCATATATAAATACAGACCAAAGTCTGTTGACATTTTCCCATTTCACGTATCAGACATGAGCGAATTGATTTTTAGATTTTACTTTCTTCTCGTCTGCTTTTGTCGTTTAAGCACCTGGCGCGACACACAAGTATAATTTATTTTGAGGTTAGATGTGTATTTTCGACATTTTAACGACCGCTGTTCAGCTAGAGTTGATGATGTTGATGAGAGAGTTGAGCCTGTTGCATGTTGCATTGCTTGTTGGGCGAGGTCCGAGTCATGCAGTCGGAGAAGTTGTTCGAAACCAGAATCGCGCTTAGGAGACGAGTCGGCCAATTCAAATATTTGTGCTCGGGTGCATAAATAAATACCTCTCCAGTCCAGTCTTCTCGTTTCGCGGTTGTGTGGCGAGTTGTTCCTGATCCTGGTTTAGTTTAGTGCCTTTCTATGTCCATGCAATATCTTCAGGCGAAAATTAAAATAACTTCGTTTCAGCCCATTTGCTCTTCGCTCTTGAACATCCTATACAGGTTGACCCCATATCAGTTAAAATCCCCACGGGGTTTCTACTCGCACACTTCTTGTTTGCAACACTTCGTATTATAGGCGCATACACACATATAAAAGGCAAGTTATTTCGCGATGCGAAAATATATGTTGTAATCCTCTAAGCTAAGCAAAAGCGCAAACGAAACAGCAGCGGAGCGTATGTTGCAGATGTCGATGTTGTTGGCCATGACCATGACATTGACGTGACCTCTGCATCAAGCTGCAGGTTGAGAGCGCGAGAGTCATCCGCGCACTCATGCACAGCCACATCAGGTGCATTCTATTCTAATCTTTTTCCTTTCCTTGTGCAAAACTAGCTTTGGTTTTAGGTTCCATCAGAATGTTCGTGTTCGCCGTGTGCAAAGAGGAATTGCTTTATAACAACGACAAGAACTAACTTGAGCTTTTCCATGACAATTCCATCGTGTTCATGCATAGAATAGAGATATTAATAACAATTCAATTGAGACAGTAAAAACCAAATCGGCGACAATTAGTAGATAAAGAGCAAAACAACTTAACATCAAGTTGAAGATGTATAAAAGTTGTTCATACACATATTCGTACTTAGGATCGTACGCAAACAACTTGTCTCGATATGTCAAGTCTAGATCTCTCTTGTCTTCGTTTTAATGAAGATTAAATAAGAGTAGTGTGTATGTGGAGTACTCGGTGCTCTGGAACTGGAAGTAGTGGAGATGTAGCGCGCAGGCAATATTAGTATGTAAGTAAGTACCAAGCGCAGAGTCAACTTTATTATAGCTTAGTGCCGGGAGCGATTGCCGGCCTTGACTCTTAATGTAATATTACATACTAAATACGACTAGTGCTAGAGAACATTCTCGCTGCTTGCGCTCCTGATCCATCGAGATAGCGCTCTTCTGCTCAAGCAAACGAAGCAACTCACCTGATGATGACTTAAGTCATTCTTGCATGCCCTGCACGTTTCCTTTCCTTGTTTGCTAGCTGGTTGGTTGTTTAAGGTTAGGAGTGGTTCTAAGCTAACTTGAGTATACGCTGCGAGAGGTGCACCAGGTTCAAAGTTAAGTACACTTTAACTATGTGCGGGACCCCTATTGTTCTTTTGTTTTCTTACATTATCGCAACGACGACAACGAGCCAAGACAATTAAAACGAACAACTCGCATACTTAATAAATTATTTTATATTTTATGTATGTTGATGATATACCGAGTGTCTGGTCTGGTCTGGGCGAGTTCCGTATCACGACGAGTCGAATTAAAGTGCAATTAATTTTCGTTTTCGAGCTGATTTAATGTAAACATGAATAATTAATCGGATTGGGCGTTATTTCCCAGCCCAACACGAACTCAAATTGGGATTGAGGTAATGTGTCGTGTCAATGCTATGCGAGTTGTGTGCTGTGTTATTGACACCAAATTCCATTTCGCTTGTGTACTCGTTTCGTTTGCGCTGCTGATCGAAAGTAAAACTTGATTCTGATTACGCTTACAGCTACTGCTCGCGAAGAGCTGCTCGAAACTTGTTTCTTGGTCTTGTGCCGCGCACTCCACACCACCACACCATGAGATAAATCCCATAAAGCAATCGAACCATAAACGACGATTGCTACTCTTCGATATTTTATTTCTGTTTTGCACTGCTAAAATTTGTTTTTTGTTTGGCAACGTTGCAACGTTTTATTACAAACTTTTAGGTTAAGTTAGGTCGGGTCGATTATTTTGCTATAATTCTATAAATATCTCGCGATTGAGTTAATCGTGAAGCATTGCTCGTCACACATCAGTGACAGTGAGTGGCGCTGTGGCGATGGCGAGAAACAGCAATAATCGTAAACAGCGGCGACAACTTACAACAACTTGACTCAAAGTTTAACTTTGATATCAAGGTCGCGTTTCGTAGAGTCATCGACTTTATGGCTCACTGTATGAAGGTCACTGGAGTTGTCGATTCTCAATGTATATCGACTATTGTTTTATTTATTGTTGAATACCAATATTGAATTCGAATTATCAAAATGTTCATTTTCAATTAACAAAAAACAAAGCCAAAGCCAGCTCATGCAATGTTGCCAACTTTACCTCTTATATTTTATCAGTTTGCTTAAACAGCTTATTCGCGTTGTTTTATTGTTTTCAAGGTGACGACGACATTGTGTCTGTTTTTTTGGTCCTTTTTTATGCTCGTTCGTTTCCTTGTTCGTAGAGTTGCGTAGTTTAATTTGTAATTTGGTGCGCGCATTATGAGTTGATTATGATTACGTATCTCTCGTTAAGGCACACGTATATGCAATCGGTCTTCACTTGTGCTTGCTTATTCATATTCCGATCCGTCGTTGGTTCGTTATGGAACCGTGATTCTTTTTCAGGAAAAACGCCGTGCTCCACGGCTGAGTGACGGTGGCAGGTTGAAGGCCGCACGGCTAAACAATTACTAGTACACTGGGCACGACCACATAAAACACTACGTTTGCTAAGTTTTTATGAAAAACTAGCAAACATATAGCGAGATCGTTGATATTAATCACGGACATCACTTTTTAATGTTCGTTGTTTATTCGTGTGTTCGTATTGTTACGTTACGTAACACTTGACTCTTTGACTTTTATTCATACACCATCAAGATCTGCTAAGATCTAAGATGGCGACTTTAATGCCGGATATACTTTTCGATTTTGTTATATTTCTCTTCGTGAAACACGTCCAGAAACGAAACTAGATTTTTCTTAGAACTACAACGCGATGTGCATGTTTCTTTGCAGCAGTTGCTGCGTGAGGTCTAGGAAACGAAAATTCAAATTTTCAACATGAAATATGCATTTTAGAGAAAAATTGAAAAGGAAATTATTTGTTTAGAATATAATTCTCCATAAGAATGTCCTTATATATTTTTTCGAAAACTTCCTAGTTTTTGAGTTATTTGAATTTTAAATTTTCGATATGTTTTTTGAGGTTATAGTTATTATTCAGGCCCAAAAGCTAATCAGTTCTATTCCCAATGGGTATCTACCACCTATAAATAAATTTCATCTCGATCGGATAATTGGTTTAAACGCTATCGTGTTCACAAAATTAGCGATACATACATACACACGGACATTTTGTAAAACCCATTTTTTTGGATTCAGGGGACCTAAATTCGTGGCGATCCGTCAAAATCTTAATATCGAAAATCTGCACGATTACATACCTTTCTTCTCTATGATCAGAAAGTAAAAAAAACACGGAAGGTGGAAGTAGTGCTTAAATTAGGTTATGTCAACATTGACAAAATGGGCCCAGCACCATCTAACAGCAAACTTGTTTGTTATTAGTTACAAAAGTCAATATCCAATGAATGAATGTCGCTAGCGGAATGATTTGGATTTTTTGAACTGACTTGTTTGTTCAATTAGTCAATTTCGGTTCGTTCGACCGCGCACTGCGCACATTTGATTGCGATCTAATTGGATGCTAATCAAAAGAAAACCGACGAATATGACTTGAAGTTGTATGCGGATGTCGAGCCGAAGGGTTTTCGACCCATTACGCATCATTACGCTCGCTTGCTTCTTCTTTATACATCAATTCTAGGCAGATAGTCACTGGCCCAACAAACAACGCACCATTCGATTCGAAATTGTGATGTTATAGTAGCGAATCGAAGACTGCGAAACGGAAGCGCGTTCACCGCGCAGTCCTCGCGAAATTAGAATCATTACCAACTCAATTAAACTTCACCTTGTTCGCAGTTCCCAGGTCGCGGGAAATGAGTGTGTCTCTTTCTGGTTTGTTCGCGGGATTGAATCGGCAATCAACAGCGGCACAACGCAAAAGCAAAGTGTCCTCGACAAAACACCTAAACCGAACACTAATTACATAATTATATCTTCTATATGTCTGTCTGCGCTATGTTAAGCTAAGAAAATGAAAACGTTCGTTTCTAATCGCGGTAAGATACAGAACGAGAAAACATCAGAGAGAAATCGAGTTGTTAAGAGCGTTTTTATTACTTCATACTGGTTTTCAGTTAATGCTTTTTCGTTGGAAAAATTATTCTTTTGTTTTATGCTTTAATGTTATAAGTGACATTGCCGCCATTTTCTTTAATACTTTGAAAATTTAATTCGTTTATGTATTAAATTCTGGACACGTTTCACTACTGCTTCTACCATCAACTACCAGGAAGCTACCGCGATCTCATCCACTTCTACTGGTCGTTTATTAAAGTAATTCTTGATTTTTTATGCAACTTACAATTTTACACTGATTGAAACACTCGATATATTAAAGGCCGAATTGCCATTGTTTGTAGCTTGGCCAGCCTACAATTACATTACTTTATTCGGCTACGAATACGAATTATGCAGGCCATGAATATTTATTAACATATCATAAAACAATAATAAAGTGACTTGAATTAACAAACGCTTCGCATATTTCAATATGCTTCTTTAAAAAAACTAAACTTTTCTCGAATGAGTTTTTATGAGGTTTGTTGCAACAATTTAATCGCAAAATACACGATTGTTGATTTAATCTAGTTTGAGCATAGTGGAATATTCTCACTTTCAAGGGCATTAGCAGTTTGCGGTCTCTCGGTCTGCTGAATTTCACTTTATTTGCGTGTTGCATGCACTCAATAGGAAAATCGTAATTATTTTTGTTCGTTCCGTGAATAAAAGAGGCTCATTCACTGAAACGAATCTATAATTTCATCTCAAGCTTCCATTCGGTAAACCGCGGCTCTTCAACAAATGAGATATATTCATAAACAATTCGGCTACGTTCAAACGTATTCGGCAACAAATTAAAATTTTATTAGAATTCTCTCCAAAAAGTTAGCAAAAAGCGGAAAACAAACCTCCATTCGGAGAGCCGACTTTTAACTAATGAGAAATATTCCTAAAGAAAGCGCGAAAGAAATTTGTTTAGTGACATATACACGTCAAGTGTTCGGGTTTGTTCGGTAAAATTGAAAATACTCGCGAAAATGACTCTGAAACGTTACTAAAAAATTGCGAAAAACTTTTATGAACGAAAATGAGTAAAACTGTTTATTCACTGGAACAAATCTACTTATGCATATAACAATGGAGAAATATTCCTAAAAAAGTTTGTAAAATTGCGCAAGAAGTGACATGTAAGTGTCAAATGTTCGGGTATGTTCGGTAAAGTTGCAAATATCCCTTGGAGTTTCAAAAGTTTCACTTTGAAACTTTGTTTTCTTATAACTCAGAAACGAGTAAAGATAACAACTTGCTTTCTTCACATCCAAGTGCAGAATTTAATCAGATATATTTTGATGATTTGCAGGAAGAGAAGATTTATCACCAAGCAGTTTAAACGGCTACAGCGCCGACAGTTGCGATGGCAAGAAGAAGAAAGGACCAACGCCGCGACAACAAGAAGAGCTGTGTCTCGTGTGCGGCGACCGCGCCTCCGGCTATCACTACAACGCGCTCACGTGCGAAGGGTGCAAAGGCTTCTTCCGGCGCAGCATCACCAAGAACGCCGTCTACTCGTGCAAGTACGGCAACACGTGCGAGATTGACATGTACATGCGGCGAAAGTGTCAGGAGTGCAGACTGAAAAAGTGTTTAGCGGTCGGGATGCGGCCCGAGTGTGTGGTGCCGGAAGTGCAGTGTGCGGTTAAACGGAAGGAGAAGAAGGCCCAGAAAGAGAAGGACAAACCTAATAGTACTACAAACGGATCTCCTGATATCATTAAACTGGAACCAGAAGTATGCCAAGTACGTACTCAACATTACCCCAAGTTATAAATAACTATATTTTATATCAAATCATAGTATAGTTGACTTTCCTCCCGCAAAATCGAGGTATAATGTAGTATTTTAGTTTTCCCTAGGGAATAATATCATATTCTGAAAGCGCATGCGCGCATTTAGTTTATTGCTTGAAAATAAAATGATTTGATATAAACTATGCTAAGAACCTCGGGAATAAACTACATTATTTTCCTTTTGCGATTGTCGCTCTCATAAAATAATGTAGCATATTATTCCCTCGATGCATAAATAGCTATTGTATGTTTGTCTTCTTTTCGCAGCTATCTGATAGTGAAAGACTGCCATCCGTGAACGGTATTAAAGCCATTTCCCCCGAACAAGAAGAACTTATACATCGACTTGTTTACTTCCAAAACGAATACGAACACCCGTCGGAAGAGGACGTGAAACGAATCATTGTAAGTTGACGCGCGTTAGCACTTCGTTTTAATGTCAGTTGTATGTTTGTTCCTCCCTGTTCTAGAATCAACCACTCGAAGGCGAAGATCAGTGCGATGTGCGTTTTCGTCACATCACTGAAATAACGATATTAACCGTGCAGCTGATCGTCGAGTTCGCCAAACGACTGCCTGGTTTTGATAAACTTTTACGCGAAGATCAAATCGCTCTACTCAAGGTAAACTGTCTGCAGAATTGCCGGTAGGAGAAAAATTAAGTAACACTTTGTCATCGTTTCACAGGCTTGTTCTAGCGAAGTTATGATGTTCAGAATGGCGCGACGGTACGATGTTCAATCAGATTCCATTCTTTTCGTCAACAATCAACCGTATTCAAGGGACAGTTACAATTTGGCCGGCATGGGTGACACTATCGAGGACCTTCTGCATTTCTGCCGCGTTATGTATTCAATGAAAGTCGACAATGCTGAGTACGCGCTACTTACTGCCATCGTCATTTTCTCAGGTTAGTTAAACAAAGAAACAAAAAAAACATGTTGCCATCTTTAACTAACATTTTCTTGTTTTCAGAGAGACCAGCATTGATAGAAGGCTGGAAAGTAGAAAAAATCCAAGAAATCTACCTAGAAGCCTTGCGAGCGTATGTCGACAATCGACGGAAAACGAAACCAGGCACAGTGTTCGCGAAACTCCTGTCGGTCCTCACGGAGCTGCGCACGCTGGGCAACCAGAACTCCGAGATGTGTCTCACGCTGAAACTGAAGAACAAGAAACTGCCGCCCTTCCTCGAAGAGATCTGGGATGTCGACATGAAGACATAGTAGCCCGACTGTCGCGACGTTTGACAGGAACAAACCAACCAACCAACCAATTCGCCACGATATGCATTGTTTGTTTGCGTTAATTTGCGTCTTAATTATCGTTTCATTCAACAAACGACAACAACAACGGAGAACGAGAATGAAAACTGAATACGAGCAAAGAACAAGCATCGAAGGACGAAGGGAGCAGTGCAGTGCGCGCGTAAATATCGTAAATCGATTGATTGATGAAATTGTAGGCTGTGAAATAATTCTTAGTAAAACTCTAATCTCTTCTCTACTCTTAACTCAACTAATAAAGTTAATGATACAGATAGATACGAATACGAATCAAGAAGAGTAGACAAGTAGGACAGTGTAGACAAACAACACAAAAAAAAACAATTAGAAGACGAGAAATATTGTATTGTATTGATGAACAGTTTTGAAAGTAACTAAAAAACTTCAACACACAAACAAACAAAAAACCCTAGAATTTAAAGAAACACATTAAAGAGATATCGTACGAAATATGAAATGATGGCATCTAGACTGTCGCTAGTGTACTAATTTAGGTCTCATTATTTGATTATTTTTTTATTGTTTATTATTTTTTACTTAAGACTGGATCGGACTGATACTAAAAAATACTTTACAAAGGTGCCTTCTGCAGACTGAGGGCCATTGTCTGGATAAGTGCAATTTTTGATCGGCGTAATTGATACAAACACGAAATTAAAATATACAGAAAATGAAGGAACACTCACGCATTTCGGCATAAACGGTTAAGAAGAAAGGCCCAACATTTATTATGATTAGATTCTTTCTGTACTCACCACTCGTACTCGACAGCAACACACTATACTGTTTTTGGTTAAGGGCTCGAACTCGAACGCGCTAACCACATATACTCAAAATGGTTACCACAAACAGCAAAATATATATTTCGCATTTCGGGATACAGAGAAACACGTAGACTGAGCCGTCCTAAAATTTATTGTAAATAACATACACTCTGACACTCAAAAAATTACACTCTACACACACTGTAAAGTAAAATTGAACATTTTCTGTGTAAAGTTGTTTGGGAAAATCGAAATTGCTAAAATGAAGTAGATAGTTTTGATGGCGTTCCGACGGCGATGAATTCGGATGTGGTGGGAGCCTTTTTTATGTGTCGTTTTACTATTACATATAACATTATTAAATGCGTATGTATAAACTAAAATTTATCGATGTGTGGCTGTAGTTGTTTCACATTACATTTGTGGCATCTAATCTGTGTATAAATTACGAAACGCGGGAAATATTGGGAGAGATTTAACAGATTTCAAAGAAAATACTGAACTTAAATTTCATGCAGAAATAATAAATCATGTTTTGTACTATACTATTATATTATAAAATATTAATATACATACATAATTATATAATAATCATCGATTACAACTAAATTATTGCAATTCATAATTCATTCGCGCAATGAAACAACTAAACTGTGAAATGAAAACAAGTAAAATGAACAAAACTCATTACATGATATTTTTCATAATGTTATAATATAATATGAAATCTGCAAGAAGTTGACAAGTTTAAAACCGATAATTTAAAATCATCAAACATGTAGATACATAAACATATTTTCATAAACATAACACAGTAAATTTGCAAAGAAAGAAATTAAGAATAATGTTAATTAACAAAGTCAAAGAGACAGGTATTTTCCTTCGCGAGATATTAGTATTTATTCATAGGTTGTTTGAGCCAGCAAATGCCTTAAAATGTTAAACAGAAATAAATATTCAAACACAACAACAAACATACAATTGAAAGTAAAAAGAAACTTCTTGATTTGTTTGAATATTTTGCAATGTTCACAAGAAAAATAAAGCGTTGCGTCGCCGTCGACCGAATTCGTTATAAAAGCGTAATAAAACACTTAAAAACCTCATCTATGAATGAAATGCAAATGTATGTAATTTATAAATTGTTCAAAGTTCTATTTAAAGTCTTTAAAAGATTGCAAGTGGTCAATTGTTGACAAGCGTTGAAATGTGCAAGAAATGCCTCAAATTTATTTTAATTATATAATAATTGTTTTCAACTGAGTGCAAATTAACAATGCATTAGTAGGGCACAAGTGCAATTCCTAATTCATAAAGTTTATTTTGTGTAACATTTAACTTTACGATTGCAAATTTTAAATTATATTTATTTTACATTACTTAAAGTTTAAAAAGTCTTAAAAAGCGAATGTAAATAAAAGAATGAAAAAGAAAACTTTTTACTGGCAATTTAATTTATGTTGTTTTTTTATCAAATTTTAAAAACTAAAACATATTCCATACTAATGTCAGGTATCGATGTACAAAACGTATTGTAAGGTACAAAGCAAATTCAGGATTTTAATTAAATTAAACAAAAAAGAACTCTAACCTAATAACAAAGAAAACAAATGAAGAAACTATAAAAATACAAATAGCTGGGAGCTAGAACGTAATTTTTTCAGTGTACAAGTAAACCAACTATGGCTAGCATGTAAAAAATAACTATAAATACAATTATAATCCATTATGTGTAAATTATTGTTGTACAATGTTCAAGTTGACGGTCGACGGTAGCGCCAACTGCAAACAACTTATACTTACTTCTTTATAAACAAAACAAAGTAATAACTAACTTATTCAGATTCAGTGAATACCAATAACCAAATCTCGAACACTTAAATGTAGTGAAATTTGCTGAATAAACACGCACTGCCGTTTGGTTCAATCAATAATCGAAAATCGATAATCGATGTCAGTGGATAAAAAACGTTTGTTTCGTGTGTTGCGTTTATTCTGTCTCGTTATTTTTTCACATGTTTAAACAATATCCGAATCTGATGTAACCATGTAACATGTTCCATCATCATCATCATGATGTCCTTTCATCTAGTCTCATATTAATTAATAATTACAATTAATGAAGATACATACAGTAAAACGCATACTGGCGGTTTCATTTTTGTGAAACACTCAGTATAAATAGGTGTCCATAAGCAAACTTAGTGTATCGTAATAAATCGTACTAATTAACTAGTAATTAATAAACAAAAAATACTTATTGTACTGCATTCGATTATGGACACCTAGCAAACTTACTCTAAGCTATGATACTAATGATAATAAGGAAGAAGAAAAATCATCAGCAAAAAGCATGTTGCTATCGTGTACATGTGTGTGTGTGTCCGTGTGCTTTTTATGATCGCGCAACATCTACATCAACATTTTCATTACTACATTTGCATTGCGTAGCTCTAGTTGTTTAATTAAGACAGTTCATACCTAGATAGTTTCAGTAACAAAACGGCCATAGACGTAGTGTTTCTTGCGTATCCAATGATTTCATTTTTGGCTGTCGGTTTACTGTTTGCACATACATTCGTAAACGAAAAAGAAAACAAGAACATTGAGACAAACACACTGCCAAGTATTAATCGCGTTCTTATATTATATATTGGACTGCCACCTTTACGAAAACCATGATGATAAAAATTTAAAATGTAAACTTATGCTCATTGTGCACGGACACGAACTACTTTACCGGTTTGATTATTACACACTATTATTAGACACTACATGGACAATTTTGAAATTATTTTCGTATTTCGTATACCTACATGCAGGGACTATAGTGTTGACACGATTCCGAAATAGTTTTCTTACGTTTAGAATTGCCTATAGTTATGTAGATTAATTAACAACCCCATTATGACTTTTGTAATATACCATTCCCTAATTAGTTTAGATGATGATGATAACGAAGAAAACTATGCGTTCACGTTGAATACTACCTATTTTATTGAAATCGACACACATTACGACATTATTACGATATGATTGATTCTCTTTTTGTGTTATCACCCAAACAACCACTGATAATCTTACATGAATGGACACTTTCGATTAATAACATAAACATATAACGATATGAAATATTAATTGTAGAGAGTAAAAGAAAAATGATTATGGAAAAAGTGCAATATGTACAAATTTTACTAATTTTACTTTTTTTATATAAATATTATATGATAATTATTACTTGTTTATTATTAATTATTATAATTGTATATGAGATGATTATTAAAAATAATGATATAAATTAAAACAATTATGTTAAGCAGAAGCCAACATTGTTTTATTCACCAAAAATTTACATGCAATGTTTGTATACTTACCTATTGTGTAACTAGCGCGTAAAATGCCACTTTTCGCACGAGTAGATTGTAGATTGTAGATTGTAGAGGAGTGGATCCGCGCTTGGGCGAGATCCGGCACGTAGGCCACAAGTGGGCCCTTTGTGCACGAGTCCTGGAGGAATGCTCACACCTGTCCCGGCATTTGCCTATTCTTGTCTCGAGGAAATCCTCCGAAAACTCGAGACAGGACAGTCGGCGCTGGGGTTTGAACCACTCCACCTATGTGAATTATTGACAACTTATACTGACACTTATACTTGACAACAATACTAATTTTTTCAATAGTGTGAAAAGTACTTCATGAACTAGTGCGTGAAGTAAAAAAAAACTAGAAAAGTCGCTATTTACGCATCAGATGGCGTGCGTAATGACTGGCTTTTAAAGACTTTTGTAGAAAAAGTAAAATTTCTAAATTTTTTAA